>JAXIUT010034906.1:2963-13923 GCA_035586675.1 Eurytoma californica | reverse complement strand
ACAAGTTACCGAAACGTTGCACGAACTTGTAACTCGATGTCATTTACTCATTAATATCGATCAACCTCTCCAAGAACAAAAGTAATAAAATTAATGCAGTAAATATTTTCTTGAAGAAGAAAAAAAATCCCAGTTTTTACTCAATCGACAACTGCACTGTGCAAACTTCTAAATTTGTATCGAATCCACTTTAAATTAATGAGTCAACGGAACTTTTCCGCAGCGATGTTCCCCTTTGAAAAAGAAAGCGACTTCCCAAGAACTTCGAAATCCTCCACCGAGTCCGAGCTCTAATTTCCGAAACGAAGAAACTCATCCGATGACGCGTTGCAAGTGAAACCGGCCGTCTCGAGACGTTCGCGAAAAAAGGCAAAAAACAAAAAAAAAAAAACAAAAAAAAAAAATGAAAAAATAAAGAAGCAGCGCACTCGCGCACTCAAGAAGGTACACACGCGGCGTTTACTCCGCATCCGAGTGCGCGCACGCCTGCACTTGACCTCCATCTGTCTTTGAGATTCGCCGGGCGAATTCAAGAGTCGGCTTTGACGGATCCGCGCGAGCACAAAACATCTCATCCATTATCTCGGGGCTGCTCGCGTCCCCCGCGATTGGCCGGGGCTTTTGTCTTCGCCGACGGTCGGTCCATTCTTTCAGCCGCAAAGCGGATTGTCCGCGATTTCGAGCAAACGGCCCGAGTCGGCTTTAATTCTTTTATCTTCAACTCCGCCCTCTTCTTACTCGCTCCCTTTGCTCTCTCTCTCGCTCTCCTTTTTTGCGCGACGTCCATTTGAGGGGCCGGTCTTTTCTTTCCGCCTTCGTTATTCTTCGGGTAACGAGGCGGTTTTTGTTATCCACTTTATGCAGTCGAGACTGGAAAATATTTTTCTTTCATTATACCCCTCCGATGCCGGAATTTTCGGTAATTGTGTGCGCTCGAGGTACGAATTTTTTGGCAAATTGAGCGGCAAGGAAAAAAGCTTCCACGGCTTCTTCTCTTTTGTGAATTGTCGATGCATTTTTGTACGCTATTACGAGAAGTTCAGGTTGCGTTTAGAGGAAAGAAATGCTCTTATTGTCCTTGCAAGTATTTCTGGTATTTTCGAAGCAATTTCGAAATACAAATTCCTGATCTTATTGTTGTTTAACCATCTCTTGGAAAAGGATGGCAGGATGTTGTGAAGCATTTAAAGGAGTAATTTCATAGGTTAACGGGAAATATTCGGTTTGATGGCTACAAAATTCAAAAAGTTTTGTCGCGAATTTTATATTTTAAATAATCAAAGAAATTTTGATTTTGAAATAATTTTGAAATAATCAAAATTTTAAATCGTCAAAGAATTTTTTGATTGTTTATGTAAACTACTAAATAAATAATTAAGTTTTTAAATTTTCTAATTACAGTTTATATGCTAAAAAATTTTGTTAATAAATGCCGTTCTGATTTATGTTCTAATCTTAAATTAGAATCTTCCTCTTTCTAATTTTTATCTTAATCTTTCATTTACTATTTAGTATATTACCTTTCGAGAGAGAACATCAATAAAAAAGTACCTATATGGGGTAGAAAGTATTTTTCATAATTGAATATTTTTCTACATTTTATTACAAGAGTATAAAAAAAATTAAACATACGAAGCATAAGTGGGATTTTGCTACATTATTACCAAAAAATGACATTAAACAGCTATCAAAAAACTATAAAATATGAGTGAACTAATGTAGGTCTTGCAATTATATTAGTTTAAATACCTCTTCGGTAATTCTTTAACTGTAAAATAGAGTAAAGACAATTGTAACTCTGTATAATTGCAAACTAAAGCTTTAATTTGAAGAATATTTACATGAATTAATACGACCCCTTCATAATATAAAATTTTTGTATCAGAAGGTAGAGATCTATTTATTCATAAAACTCGAAACATCAAAACCTAACTTAAAACCTTGAATATTTTTCAATTCCAAGATTGAGCACCAAGCATCACGGTAATCCGATAAATCATAAAAATAGAGGTAAAAAGAAATATAAAAAACTTAATGAAAAAGCTATTAACTCGAGAACGGGAAAGTCCGTTAAGTGACTTAACTGCCCTTCGTAAATTGCCATTGTAAAGAACGCGCGGCGGCGTTGGCGGAATCTCGCAGGGGAATTCACCGCCGGGGTAGCGTAAACAAGCGCGTCGCGCGTATACACCGTCGGCGGCAGGGAAGAAAGGTCGGTGGGGGAGGAGGGCTCGGCCGACCGCCTCTCGTCCCGGGAAATTAGGCCGCGAAAGTTCATTCACGGGTCGGGCGTTTCGTCAGCGCCCTGCGTACGGCAGGAAAGGGGTGGGGGGTGGCGTCGAAACTCCGACGCGCGACTCGTTGCATCGGGCTCACGACGCGCGACCGAATCACCGAAACTATTCAGATAAGCCACTACTCGCGCCAAAGCGATCTGCGAAACGATATAACGCGAGTTTCCTTTCGGCTAAGTAGTGCAGCGCCAGTTCGGTCGGACGCGTAAGTGATAGGTTGACGAGCGCGACTGGGTGCGCGCTTTTACTCGCGAAGATCTAAAAGACGTTTTTTTTAACTTTTCCAAAAAAGAAAAAAAAAATTAATCGGTAGCAGAAATTTGAATTTATCTCCAAATGCACACAAAAAAAATAGTAGCGTCAACATTTTGCGGAATAGATTTTGAACAGAATAGCAAGTTTATTTAACTTTTCATGAGTACCTCTAGAAATTGAACTTGAATAAATACATTTAGATAAATACACTTTTTAGAAGAATACAATTAGCATTTTAGAAACGTTGTAAATTTTATTAGGGTGAACCAGTTTGATTTGCTATTTTTTTTTCTGTTTAATTATTTTCCTATATTATTTAGTCCTAGAAACTATTTTAAAAAGGAAAATGAAAAATGTTTCACTGATAAATTACTGATTAAATTATTTGCTTAAAATAACATTTAAATAACATTAATTTAAAATTTTAAATAAATCAATAAATTTTATTTAAATTTTAAATGGGCTGAAAAGCTCTTCGTTAAATGAAACTAACGATCTGTCTAAAGGCTTTTTCTTTGAACATAAAATGATGATTGTTGATAAACATATTCAAGTTTAACCAGCGATCAAAATAATCTACGCAAAGGAGCTTTTTCCAGCTTGACCTAATCACTGCAGTGTGAAATCTGCTGAGATCTCGAGGATTACATGGACTTAAATACTCTATTACATTTATCTTTGAAGTTTCACAGTTTCAGTGAAATATTATAATTATTTTAAAGTACGTTGCCCAATCATTTATATTAAAGGACTACTTATAGGTATATTTAATCATTTTCGAATTATACACAATTCGGAGTATGCATATATTTTACTTATTTTATGATAAGAAATTTGTCTCATTTCATGTTTTTTTAGATTTTTAGATTAGAGCAAACTATTTAGCCTCTGACAATTTAGAATATATTATATATTTTGTTTCTTTGGCGAACAACCAACGAGTTCTTTCTTACGCCGAACAATTTAAGTTTTCCGCGAAACAGATTCGTGTTCATTTCAAGCGCTTCCAAGTCAATTTTTCTGAGCCCTTATACATTTTAAAAAGGCACGCACATCTCGCTCTGAATACACCTGACCCCTAAAAAATTCATCAAACAAATTTCTCTCCGCTTGGCAAACAAAAGTAGCTGAAAAACGAAAGGAGGAGAGGGTCGCGCAGAGAGGTGAAAGGGGATAAGAAGGTAGATTTTTGGTCGCACACTCCGTTCCCCGTGACTTCGAGATATGAGGATTTTGCAAGAAGGGCGTGGCTCTCCGCGCAGAAAAGTCGTGGAAAACAATTCGAGATGCGAAATCCTCCCCAAGCTCGCCAATTTTCCGGGTTCGCTCCGGCTGCTCGCGGGATATCTCGCAAATTCGCGCGATATCCCTGTTCTGGAGGGAAAATCCCCACCCGTCCCACTCCAGACTTCGGGCGAATATAAATATCTCTTTTTGTTGTATAATTTGTCTCTATACGCCGTGGATTTTAAAATCGCCGAGGTAAGGATACGAGAAAAATTTCGTATTGGTTAAGAAGTTTTAGATTGAAAAATGGAAATGTACGTTTAAAATGATTAAATTACGTTTAGCTTTTATTTAAATATTATTAGGAAATTTATTTTTCTCTGCTGGTTTCCCTGATTAATATAATATTGATACTCTGATAATAAACGAATACATTATTGTATTCTGCAGTCGACCTACTTATAACTTGAATTTCTAAGGCGGATTTTAATCAGATACCAGAACAAAAATATATCAAATCGGATTCCGATAATTCTAGTCGCGACATTTCTAAAAATGCGCTGTATAACAATAAATATTAGCTCGAAATTATTAATCCTAATTGAATTCTTCGTGAACCCGATAATCCAATACCACTCCAGCGATCGACATCGGAAAAGACGTTTTTTTAATTCGACGAGCAGAAACAAACAATAAAAAGAAGGTCAATTTAGCGCTTAACTCAAACGCTCAGAACTAAGCGCGCCATCTCATCCTCTTTTTTTCCCCTATAAAAAAAAGAGCGGAGGGAAAAAATAATAAAAACAAACGGAAAGAATTGCGCTTCCCGAATTCGCTCGACTGTAGCGGGGTCGATTGTTTCGTGGCTCCGGCTTTTTTTCCCCTTCGCTTCGCTCTTTGTTTCGCGGATCCATTGACCGGGAAATATTCGCTCGTTCAGCAAACACAATGTGGAGGCGAGCGGTGAAAATCTTGACGCGGGCTTAATGCACGAAAAGGGGAAAAAGTGTACTTCGCCAATAGGGAAATAAAAGAAAATAGTGGTCTAGTTTCCTACTCTTCCTTTTTTTCCGCCGAAAAATTTGTGCGTTCGGTCTATCCGGTATTTTTATAGCTCGGTGTGGCGCGCTTATAGCAAGATCGTTTTGTCGATTGACGTCTATCTCGACGAAAGTGTCTACTTTATTATTCTGTGAGAACGGATGATTACTAACTGCGATTCTCAGTTACATCAGTTTTAACGGGAAGTTTTATTTCAATTTTCTTTTTTAAGTTTTAGGTGATTCCTTTTTTTAATTCTTCAATAGTTCGACTTATATGATTATAAAAAAATTGTGGAAAAATGGTTCTAAATCTGCCTGTAAATGTTTTCTTATATGCATGCTAGACTAGAAGAGTCCGGTCTTGATATTATTATTAAAAGCAGGCTTATTACATTAAATCGTACAAAACTGATAAAAAAATAGTGAAAATTTAATGTAATAATAATAATTTTAAAGTAAAATAATTATCTTTTCTTGTATATGTTTTGAATTGCCCCAATTGCAGTCTATCTTCTGATAGGTGACCTCATCGACTACCGCATGTTACACAGTGATAGTTTACTTATTACATGATCATAGCAGAATCAATCAAATGAAGAATAGGTTGGCTTCACTTTTAGACTTTCTATTTTTGAGAAAGGATTGACTGAATGAAACTATGAATATTAGAGTACATTGTTTTTCGCGATTCTCACAAATAATCACACAAGGTGAACACTTTATTGCGAATACTTGTATACTGTAGTTAAAATATCGTATTTGCAGTGAAATATTTTTTATTATTATTTAAAAACTATACTATTTTTTTAAATAATTAGACTACATCAATTTTTAAAACAATTTCACTTCAAATATCGACAGTATAGAATATAATTTATAATAGAACTTAAAAAAATCATGAAATCAGTTATATTGCTTATTTCCTAAAAATACTCCTCGAGAAATCAACATTACGTAAGAAATAACGAGCAACTAAGCGGCCCACATTTTATAAACCCCCGCTCCGCAAGAAAGCGCAACTCCTTAACTTTAGGATCCTTGACATATTACACGCTTTTTTACTGCCGAGGCGGCGGGGCTCCGAAAAATCCCGGCGATGTATATTTTTCCAAAGGACGCGGTGTCAACCTTAGGGTGCGCGCGGCATTATCGAGCGGCGCTATTGAGCAGCGGCACCGTGCAACCTTGGCCTTGCGACTCGCTGCAGCCCGGGAAAATACCCCGGGGAAAGAGGCGCGCGCTCGCTCGCTTGCGATAGGTCGGCGCGGGATTAAACGTCTCGCTGGCGCGTGACTCGCCTTTTCGCCCGACCGCCGGGATGAAGTTTCGCGCGCGCGACACCCAGTCTCCCCCACAGCGAACAGCCAATTTTCGCGGGGACGACGCGATCGCCGCTAGCAAGGATTTGATGGGACACTCGCTCGTTGAGACGTGGTTCGCTTTTTTTGGTTTATAAAAGTTTAGATATTTTTTTTTTGAAGGTTAAATATTTGTAGTGTATGTATGCAAATTCTGCATCTGAGAAAAATAATAGAGGAAAATTCGCACGCTCATATATCTCGAATATATTTATTTATCTATTTTATATTATAATTTTTGAAACTTTTGAATTTGAGGACAGACTTGAAATCGGGGAAAAATTACAATTTTTATAGTAAAAATTGCCATAATTATGGTAACTTTATCAAAATTGTAATTTTTCCAAAATTTATAGTAATTTTTATAACATTTTAAACTGTCCTCAACCTCCAAGAATTTATAGTAAATTTTACTCTATTATTTTTTTTAGTGTTTAATACACTCAAGTACATTAGTGTTTAATGTAAAATGCAGTTGATAAAAAATCTTGATCTCAAACGCAGTCATATACTGACATAATCAGAAAAATACAATTAGAAGAATAGCGAGATAGAAGAATGCTTCTAGTTCAGAGAACAAGATGCGAATGCAGAGAATCGTCAATCTTAATTAGAACAAAGGCTGGTAATCTATACTAATCCATCTAGTGGTACTAAGAACTAGTTTAGAGAATCCGTCATTATTGAGGACCTCCGGTCTTCCAGATGGTAGGGTCATCGCTAAACCCATTCCTTTTTTTTTAATTTACGAGGCACTTGTGTGATAATTTGTTTCATAAATTGCGGTTGGTTTATAAGTGCATTGATAAAATTAATATAGATGATAAAAAAAATCTTGATCTTGATCACCTGCAATGTGCCATTTTTTTTTAATATCTGTTTAATCAAACGTGATTTTGTTGTAATGATGACTTGTATGATGAAAATGTACTTATATAAAAAATTATTTGATAAATTAAACAATTAAATTAAAAAATTAATAATTAAGAAGAAAAACGGTTGAACAGTGGTAGTAGCAGACACTTCTTCCTTCGTAAAAAAATTCTTAACGACCGCATTCATTTTCACGCTGGACCAAAGGAATCGTTAAAATAATTATTCCTTTATGCCGTTACTCAAGGGAGTTTTTGAAAAAAAGTCCCACCAATTAAACGAAATTTGAATTCCGCCACTTTAATGTACAATTATATTGTATTTATTCCGGGATAAATAATATCACGCCGCGATGCGAGGAAAGGAAGAAGGAGGTGGAGAGAAGCAGTGAAAGGGAAATAATGGCGAAGAGGTGGACAAAAAAAAGCCGAGAGATGGCAGAGGGGAGTCGAATAATGAGAGGAGAGAAAAAAGGGGGGGACGATGGGTATCGGATTAAGCAAAGGGGGCGCCAGGCAAAGACAAAAAAGGGAAGTTGGAGGTGAGGGCGTCAGATTGTAAGACGTAATTGGATCAATTAATTATGAACTTAAGCGAGACTCGCTCACTTTCTTACTCGTTTCGCTCAAGGCTACTTTTCAGTCCGAGCCTGGAGCACCGTGAATATTGCGCGAGCAAATATTTCTAAAAATAAAATATTCTATAAAGTGCGTACAACCGTGAATCGATAAAAGTCAATCAAATAAAGCGTGTGTATAGTTTATCGATAAAAGTTTGTAACCGTGAGATAATCCGGAGATTTTGGATTCGCAGCTTTGAAAATATGATTTTCAAAACCTTCCAATTTTGTTGCTCCAGCTCTTTTTCCTCAAAGCTTCGATGTCGGGAAAAAATTCATTAAAATATATGCTTTACGCTGGCGAACTTCAAAGAGAGAAAAAATGACTATCAACTATTTCGACTTTCCATTTTTCTCAAAAGAGAATACAGCAATTTTTGACAAGCGCTTGCACGAAGAGAATATTGTTTTTACAATGTTCACCATAAATAAAAAGTAATGCAGTCAATTTAGTTATCTATTTATTTACTTATTATATTATGTGGCCACATTTGTCTTTGCACTTGAATTACTTAAATAAACTTAAAAATTAATATAAAAAATATATTTGAATACTTCAATGGAGTTAATATTTCGGAATCTCAAAAAGAGAGAAAATTCAAAATTAGAAAAAGCTTAATAAATATGAATTTTAAAAGATCGACCGTCTTTCTAACGGAAGCTGATATGACTCTTGGTGAAGTTTTTCATCCTTCCTTACATGAATATATAACTAAAATCAAGCCATTACCTCAAGATTTTCAAAAAATTACTTGACGAAAGATATTTAAAGAAAGTAACATGCCACGTTTTTTTTAACGTTTTCAACGACTAATCTTAAAAATTTCTTTAAAAGATATCATTTGTGGTGGTTAAAATGAGAACTTTGAGTTACTTTCAACGATACATAACCGAACTTCTTTCTCAAAAAGTTTTAAATTAAAAAGGTGTCTTATCTATATGATATAGGGTTTCCTTCATTTTTAGCATCTCATACCATAGGTTACCGCTACTTTGACATGGATTTTTCACACCTTTAACAACGTTGCATTTTTTAATAAAAATTAAAGAATAGAATGTTATTATAAGATGTAGAAAACATCATTTCAATGTAGCCTTTTCCCAATAATCTTTAATAAGTAAAAATTTAAATAAAAAAGTTTAATTCAAGGTTGAATTATAAATTGTATCTTGAGAGTTTTGCTTTAATGTAATCGTTTATCATTGAAAAAATCAAAGCAGAGGTGGTTAAAACTTCTGACCAGAATTCCTTTTCCTGAAAACTATACCCAAAAAATGAAACGATAACTAAGAAAATGTGACATTTAGTTAGACGTACTTCTAGTTTAGTGTACCTCTGCGGCCTTCATTAATTTAATTTATAAGATGAATGTCAATATTACATTTAAGGCATTAAAACCACAGTTTATTATCTTTTGATTAGATACATTTGTTATCTCTTTATCGCAACACCTTCACACGTAAATATCTTTACAAATAAAAAAGCAATACCTACAGTAGGAAACATTTTCTGAAATATCCGAAAAGAATATAAATCAAACACTCGGAAAAATTCGTACAAATCCTAAACTGTTCGCAAAATTTTCATTTCATCAGCCAAGAAAAATGATTTACGTCCCTCGTTGTACGACGCACCACCCACCCTCGAATCCACCAGAAAACAAAGCATCTTACAATCGTCGAAAAAGGAGAATGGGAGCCACAGCTCGCTGGCACATTTTTCACACTTAACGCGGATAATTTCGCGCTTCATCGCGTGAAACTTTTCGAGCGAACAATGCGCGCCAGCGCAGAAGGCGAAAGAAGGACAGGGGGTGTTGCGCGCGAAAAGGTAAAGGAAGGAGGGGGGGGGGGATGATGAAGCGTGCGCCGCGGCGGCGCTCAAATGAAATTCAAAGCAATGGCTCCCGCAGGACTGTATATGCGCGACGCGGCGCTGCGGCATTCCATTGACCCGTTTCGCGACGCGGCGCCGCGCTAAAGTGCGCCCGAGGATATTACCGCGGGCTAAACGCTACGCGGCTGCGAAGACGCAGCGCCTGACCTTTCGGAGCGTCTTTTTTCGGCTGGACAAGTCGATCCGGGGAAGCGATTTTTTTATGCTTGGGGATACGCGGTGGAGGTAATTGGATTCTCGTGTACTTTTTGCATAGCTGGCTTTGACGAGGTGGAGGGGACTGGTGCACTATTGAACTCTAAAATTATTTGTTTTATTATTTGCGGTGAACTAATTGAAATGTTTTGTATAGCTAGCGAAAGCCGCGTTAGCAGAAATATTTTGATGTATTTCTTTTACGATGGGACATCAATCAATTTGGAAATTCTTTACTACGAGTCTCTCGGATAGAATGTTTTGTTCTACCTTTTTCATGTAAATTCCTGTATAGCTTAATGAAAAATAATTTTTTTAAATTTCTCTTTTTAAATACTTCAAATGCTTGTTTAAAAGTGTATTGGAAATAAAAATTATTTTCAGGAATATAGAGTTTCGGTAATAAAAACTAGAAAGGGAGTCGATTATTTTATAAAATTATAGATGAGATTAAAATCACCACGTATTTTGTCAATTTTTGTGACATCGGATAAAATATTTATTAAAATAATTATTACTGTGGAATTACTGCGGAAGTTCCTGTACCAACAGTTGAGACGAAGAAATTGGCAATTCGACCTCTCAATTTAAGACAGTAAGAATTCAAAATTCTGCTTAGACAATATGGAATCTCAGCTATTTTTTTTAAAGATACCCTTGTCTTGTTGTACATTGTACGTAGAATTACTATCCTCTTAATTCTAATAAGAAACAAAAATAATTGTTATATCCGTCTGATAGAGTGATGACAAATAATAATTTTTCAATTTGTTGTTAAATAACAAAAATATGGTGATGGATTAGAATGTATTCACAATGTGACGTTACTATATGGCAGTAAATCTATGTAATAAAAAATCGTGATATCACGCGAAAAAAGAAAAAAATACGTGTTTATTATTTTCCAATATTCTATCAGACGAATATCATGGAATTTGTTTACTGCTCGCTAGTGTCGATATTCAAGAAGATTATTCTGCTATCAATATTTATAAATTTGATTGATCCACACTCAAAGAATTTTCCCGTAAAAATTCTTTCAGTGTATTAATATAAAATCTAAGCAAGATAACTAATATCTTGATAACTAATATCTTGATTAATAAAGATAACTAATATCTTGATTCAGCGATCTTTAGTCAATTTTATGCAAAACTCTCAACTTTAAAACGAAACAAAATCTTGCCCCTTTCAAGGCG
>JAXIUT010034895.1:0-13925 GCA_035586675.1 Eurytoma californica | reverse complement strand
ACACCGTCCGTCTGACATTAAGAAGGGTTAAGTCGTTTTCGAATTTAAATTGGCCGTGTTACTACGACGAGTTATAGATGTGAGAAAACACATGTAAGGTGTCTGGGTTCGCGAACCAAATGTAAGATGAGTTAAATGTAAGATACGTAAAGACGTGTGTGTAATTAATAAAGGTATACGTATACGTAGATAAGATAAATATAGGAAGCTTGCAGTAGGTAGTGTTAAAAGTCGCGCGCAAAAATATAAAATTAAATTAAATTAAAAAATTAAATTTTAGGTTAAAAAATCAAATAATGAATTACAAAATGAATTTTATTTAGATTTGTGTTGATTGAAAAACTAAAGATTTTTGTGTTTTTCAGTGTTGGAGGCCAACATCCAAAAGATAGTCTTAAAGATCTGGAATGATTTGGGACTGAAAGAGATATACTCAGGTGGAATGATAGTGATATTCAAAAAGAAGAATGACTCATTTCATCTAGTCCTGTCATCTGAAGCCTCAGTTAGACTTGATAGCGAGGTGTCAGAACAAGACTTAACAATATTCAGAGTCTCTTGGGCAATGCTAGCCACAGGCACGATCATGCCATTCGATCCGCCGACCAGAGACTAACTGGATGAAATGGAGCAAGAAAGTCAGTCCTACATGACAAGGAAGGGAGTCATGGGATTAATCCAAGAATCCATGAGTGAATTGGAGAAAAGAACGGAGACCAATCTGCAAAACATGCAGAGAGAAATCATGGATCATCATGAGAATGTGAGCAAAGAGTTCATGGAAGAGTTGTCAGAGATAAAAGTCATGATGGAACAGCTGACGGAAAATTTAAGTAAGCTAGTTACAAAGGACGATCAGAGAGATGAGATGAGACCTAAACCCAAGAAAATCTCAGAAGTGATTTTGAATAGTCCGATAATTGCCAAGGGTGGAGGTGCGAAAGTAACACAAGCAAGCGGCGAGAAAGACCCCAGGTGGGTTGACATACAAGGAGCTAACTCAACAGTCTTAAGAGGCGAGGTAATGGATGACGGAGGTGACCTCGAATATGTAAGAGAAGAAGACTGGGATACCGAAGAGAACAAAAGGTATGGTTTGGTGAGAATCCAGAAAATGGTGAGTGAACTAAAAAATGATATGAGTAAAATTAATAAATCAAATAACATTGAATTTAATATTGATGAGTTGATTAAGAAAAGAGTAGACGCGAAAGTGAGTACGTTTTTAAATGAAAACACAAGAATTCATGAGAGTAGTAACGCAACTGCGAATTTGTCAGAAAAAATTCAGGTTGAAGTACTTGACAAAGTGACAGGTACTAATAGACAGTACAAACTGACAGCCAATACTAGGTTTGACATTTTTGAGGATTGTTTGTTGTCCGAGTTAAAGTTAAAGAAAATTGATTATATTTTAAAAGAAAAAGACTTGAGTAACGTGGATGATACTAAAAGGCAGGATGACGAGCACAGAGTAAGAGATATAATCATTAATCACATAGATGATGATAAATATTATATTAAGATAGTAGAGTTGAGAGACCCTAGAGAGATATAAATAAGTTAAGAGATTACAAAAGATTAGAAAAATTAACGACAACTGCAGCAGCTAGAAAAGAGTAGAAAAACAGGCGAGTAAGTTCTATGAAAGGTTTGAAGATAAGATTAAGAGATACGAAAATATACCGGGAGCTGTAAAAATGACAGATAGTGAGAAAAGGGATATTTTTATGAATGCAATAATTGATGCAGTGCCGGGAGTAAAGATGCTTGACAGCATAAACAGACATAATACTGAGAAAGATACTGATTACGAGGGACTTAAAAATTATTTGTTATTCCAGGATGAACCCAAAGATGAGAGTGGTGAGGTTAAAGGTAAAACCTTTTATGCCTCTAATCGAGAGATGAGTAGTAGAAGAAGAGGCTCAAGAGGAGCAAAAATTGAGAAAGCGGATAACAGCTTGAGATGCTTCTCTTGTGGTCTGTCTGGTCATAAGATCGCCGACTGTCCTACTCCGGGCCAGCGAGTGTGCTATGTATGTGGAAAAACGTGGCACATCGCAAATAACTGCTGGGGTAATAAGAGGTCAGCTGAAGGAGAAGTGAACACTGAGCGAGCCAAAAAGATCAAACTGGCTGAACCAAGAGCGACTTCCAGTCGTGGGAGAGGACGCGGTGGTAGAGGCCAAGTAACCTCGAGAGCAGTGAACAAGTCTCTGATGGCGATTGCTGATGAGTACGGAGGAGAAGATGAAAAGGACGAGAAAGAGGAAGGTAAAGCGAAAAATTATATTGTTAAATTTATAGCGGACTCAGGCGCGACTGAGCACCTTAGCAAAACAAAGCTAATGTTTGAAAGTTTAAATAATGAAAATGATATTGTGATTATATTATATTATATTAGCTCTGCTATTAAAGGTAGCCAATTAAAAGGAATAAGTAAAGGTTCGATTAAAATAGAAACAAGTAGTGGGAAAGAATTTATACTGAATAGTGTATTATACAATAAAGATTTGTCTGAAAATTTGTTATCGATAAGACAGTTTGTGGAACAGGGCTTGCGAGTATACATGGATAATGAAAAGATTAATGTGTATGATCCGGTAAGTAATGATAGAATAATATCAGGAAAATATAAGAATCCATTTTGGATAGTAAAGTTAAAAATTTTAAAAGATAAAGATAGTATAAATAATCAGAATAGAGCAAAAGTGGGTTTAACAACGAGAAGCAGAGCTAAAAAAGCAATTAACGAAACAAATGATAACACTAAAAATAATTCAGATTTGTTAGAAACTGTAATGAAACGTAAAATAAATAAAAACAATGATTCTGCGGAAATTGAGGAAAATGAGGAAAGTGTTTTAGAAACTGTAGAAAAAGAACATGTAAAAATTAGTAAAGCGATGTTGTGGCACTTGAGACTTGGGCATGTTTCGAGTAAGTATTTAGAACAGTTTGCTAAATTAAATTCAGATTGTTTGAACGAAATTGAAGTATTGAAAGATGATAGTGTTAAAAATTGTGAGTCATGTATGATAACTAAAACTACTAAATTGCCGTTTAAAAATGTAAGAACTAGAGCAACTGCACCTTTGAGAATCGTGCACGCGGATGTAATGGGACCTATTAGTCCAGTCTCGCACCCAAGTGGTTACAAATTTGTTGTAGTATTCATTGATAACTATTCACGTGTTGCACAAGCCTATACAATCAAACATAAGTCTGACGTGCCAGAGAGTTTAAAAGAGTTTGTGAGAAGTGTAAGAAATTTGTTAGGAAATGATGTAAAAATGTGTTATCTGAGATGTGACCAGGGTACAGAATTCACGTCTAAAGAGACAAGACAAGTTCTAAAATTTATAAATGGAGACGAATCGACTGGCGCGGAACTACAGTTAGGGTGTCCGGACACATCGGAACACAATGGAGTAGCTGAAAGATTTAACAAAACTCTAGAAATGAAAGTTAGAACATTAATGCATGATTCAGGATTGCCAAACAGTTTCTGGGATTTAGCAGTGAATACAGCGACGTATTGCTATAATCGAACTCCACATAAGTCAGTTAATATGAAATCACCACTTAAAACCCTGACAGAAAATTTAAAAATAGATTTAAATCAATTAAAGAGATTTGGTTATTTATGTCATTTTAAAATACCGAGAAACAATAATATAAAATTTTGTGAGCAGGCTAAGAAAGGGTTCTTGATTGGATATCTCTTGACCGGATATGTTATCTATGTACCAAACGAGAGGAAATTGCATGAAAGTAGGCATGTTAGGTTTGCCGAAAGTAAAACTTATAAAAATGAAATGACTGAGAAATATGACACAAATAGTGAAAAATTAAACTTTGAGATGAGTTCCGAATCTAAAGACGAGAAAGAGATCACAGGCCCAGAGGCAGGCCTCGTAAAATTAAAGAAAATAAAGAAAAGATTTTATTTAGCTTAACGATGAATGATACAGAAGGGGAATTTGATCAAAATTCTGCTAATTTAGCGGAAATTAAAGACACAGATGTAGCTTATCATGCTTTGTTAGCTAAACTGCAGGGAGATCCACAAACGTATAGAGAGGCCGTTAATTCAAATGAGAAAAGAGAATGGATTGAGGCTATACAAATTGAATTAAATTCTCTAGAAGGAAAGGGTGTTTTCGAAGTAGTTAAAAGAAGTGATATTAAGAAAATGGATAAAAATGCAAATATTCTTGATTCGAGATGGATTTTTAAAAGAAAGATTGACGAAGAGGGGAAAATTAAATATAAAGCTAGATTAGTGATTAGAGGGTACAAAGATAAAAATGACTACGAACTAAGAGAAACGTATGCACCTGTTTCGAAACTTGCAATAGTCAGATCATTTCTAGCGATAGCTAATAAAAACAAATATCACTTAAGACAGCTGGACGTAGAAACGGCGTTTTTATACGGTGAGTTAGACTATGATATTTACATGGAAATTCCGGAGGGTATTACTGATGATGAAGAAATTAGGAAAAATTCAGTTTGGAAACTTTGTCGATCCTTGTATGGGTTGAAAGTTAGTCCAAAGAAATGGAATAATAAGTTTAAGGAAGAAATAGAAAAACTGAATTTTACCTCTACAGAATTAGATCCTTGTTTGTTCTTTAAAAGGACAGAGAAAAGCTTGATAACTGTGTTATTGTATGTCGACGATATTTTAATAATGGGAGATGAGTTATCTGAGATAGAAAAAGTTATAATTGATCTGAAAAGTATTTTTGCAATAAAAGACTTAGGAGTACCTAAAGAGTTTTTGGGAATTAAAATAGAAAGGGATAGAGAAAATCAAATTATAAAACTAAGTCAGGAAAAGTTTATCAATAAAGTACTTGAGCGATTTGGCTTTGAGAAATCCAATCCAGCAGTGACACCTATGGTCAATAGTCAGGCAAATAATAAAGATCGGAAAAGTAGAGAAAATGATGAGTCGAATAACTTTACAGTGCCTAACAGACTTTATCGAGAGATTGTTGGTTCCCTTCTCTATCTTGCGAATTGTACAAGACCAGATATCTCATTTACTGTAAATGTATTAAGTAGACACCAAATTGAGCCAACAAAGGCAGAATGGAACATGGTTAAAAGATTGATGCAATATTTGAAAGGAACCAAAAGCTTAGGTTTAATCTATAGAGCTAAATCAGACGACTTACTAGCTTACTCAGATGTAAGTTTGTCAGATTGTAAAAATTATTTAACTACTTGTGGATGTGTGATTCGTTTGTTTGGAGACACTGTCTACTGGAAAACACATAAACAGACGAGTGTAGCATTGTCAACATGTGAGGCAGAATACATGGCAATGAGTGCAGCGTGTCAAGAAATTATAGGTTTGCACAACTCAATTAAATTGATATTAGGAAAGGAATTGTATCCGTTGAAAATTTACTGCGATAATATGGCTGCTATATCTAACGCAACCACAAATGGAGGAAATAAGTTAAGACATATGGTTGAGAGACGAAAACACTATATTAAAGAGTATGTTAATAATGAAAGAGTGAAAGTTAGCTGGGTTTAATCGAAAAATCAATTAGCGGATATCTTTACTAAGGCTTTGGAAAAGACTAAGCATGCTAAATTAACTGAGGAAATTTGTAATATACTGGATGACTAATTTTTGTTCTGATTTCATGTGAACTGTCTGACTGGGAGTGATTTCGGCTGTTCTCCGTTAGATATAAGACTTGACTGGCCATTGATTGAGGACCAAAGAAATAATTTTTAGTTTGAGAAGAAGTTACCTTTAAGCAGTTATTTTTTTGTACTTAGATAGATTGTAAGGTTTTTTTTGGAAGATTAGCATGTAAGTTGTTTAGATGAGTTCGGCACATTTTAGATTGAGAGGGAGTGTTGGGATGAGAGCAATCTCAATGTGCTCGGTGAGAGTTAGAGTCGAGCGAGAGCGAAAGAGACAGCGCGAGAGAGTGCCGCCCGGCGGCGCTGGGTAGGGAGGGGAGAGAGCAGCGGCTCACTCCTTGACGGATCGGCCTAGCGGTGAGACGTGCAAGACGAGCTTCTTAATAATAAAGACGAGTTTTTGTTTAAACATCGAGTGTTGAATTTTGTATTCCTGGCTACCCAACCATCCTATTCCATCAGTTTTTTTTAATTATTTAATTCTATTCATAAAAAAATTCACAAATTCCTATTTACAATTTCTTTTTTTGAGTCAGAAAAAAATTTTATAAAAATTGGTGCAATAATTAATTCAGGATCTACTTAAATAAGCACAGTTTTCCCTAGTCGTTAGAAGCCACAATTAGGGATCGAAAAGGAAGACCGATTGCGTTAACTCGTTACATCCTAGATAAAGTCAGAGGAAGGCCTGGTTGCCACTCGTAGTTTTAGTCGAACTCAGCCACTGGTCCTCGAGGCACCTATCTAGTGCCAATTTCAAAGCAAGTTAGCGCCAACGACCTTTACACACTATTTCATCCTTTCCCTCTCAATTTATCTTCCTTATTCCTGCCAAAATCTTGTAGATCCCTCACACAACATCCAACTATCTTCCAAAATATCCACAAGCAACAAACACAAAATAACCTGACACTCGCATCCACACTTACACTGGTACACACACACCATATTGTATAAAAAAGGTTTCTGCCTATAACTGGCACATAGACAGTGGGTCCACAAGTGGACAGGAGGTTTCTTCCTCCAGGAGACGACTTTCGTGGTCAGAGTCCTCCACAGGTACCAGGTGCTTGCACTGAGCCATCCATACAACTGGAGCCTGTCGCTTGCTCGACAATAAAGATACTGGTCTAAGGCAGTATCGAGGCCTTGGGTCCTCGTAAAGGCTCCCTGGATGTGCTCCGGGTACCTGTAGTAAAAGAAAAAAAAATCCACAAAGTACCTTTGCAACAGGCTACTGAGCCACAGCATACACACAAACACACACTCACACATAGTGAAATATACTTATCTAGATTTCCCCAATACTCCCATGCACCGATATCCTTCTGCCTACTCCCTTTTAGAATAAATTAAAATTATTATAAAAGAACACAATAAAGGATCCAGTGGCTCGGTGCAGCTTGCTCATTGCGAGTCAGCCAACCTAACCCTCCCTTGCGCGAGCAGACAAGCTCGACTCGAATAGCCCAGTAACCACGCGGAGCGCCGCAGCGCCTATAGCGCGCACCCAGTGTACACCGCTGTGCCTTAAAGGTGCCTTAAAACCGTCCAAGCGTGGAACGGTTGCTAAATTAGCTTAAAAAAATATTCTGTCAAGGAGGTTTCAGAATATACCCTTTTATTATAAATAATATCTGACCTGTTACAATTTATTTCCCCTTTTATCCACAATTTTCAGCCTCTACCGACTAGCAATCACCGACAATAACACTGCTAAGGGCGGGCCTGTATAGGACGTGCGGCGCGTACCGCGGATTATTCCACTGTAGCTTTGCGGTGGTTAAACAAAATTAAAGCAATATACGTGTAGAGCACAACCATATGCACCCACATACGGATCCGTACTTTGCACGTATCAAATGGTAGCAGAGCGTGGTTAAACGCGCTGCTGGTTGCATTTTGTTGGATTGGAATTTGTGTGGATATTTTATTTTATTCCCCTTAGTTTTCCGTTCGGCACACCCCCCCTTTAAAATTACAAAATAACGACATTGTAACATTTTTCTTTATTTTTGTTGTTGCAAAATTGACAGGGAAATCGGAACTTGATGGAAACCGAACCCAGATTTAGGCAAAAAAATCAAAGCATTCATTTAAACAAATTGAATTAATTAACATAAATTAACATTTTTGAAAAATTTTGTAAAATTTTTTTTTTTAAGAAATTTTGCGAATTTTTTTTTTATACAATTAAAAACATTTTATAAATAAATATTTAAACAATACAAAAATTATAACAATTGATAAATAAACATTTAAATCACATTTTAAATAAAATCGACAAATAATCGCCTTTTTTTTGTTCTTAGGGACCAAAATTTTTTTTTACATACAAATTTTACATATACATGCATTTATTGCACTAATCCTTCTTTTCTCTACAGAGTCCGGGCTTCTTTCCGAAGTATGTAGCTTCAAGGATTGGTCAGGACCAATCGTTGAAACTACCGAAAAAGGACTGTACGGCCCATCGTGCAACATTTAGGGACGGAGGTCAAAAATTTCAATTTTTACTTTTTTACAGGAAGATACAAGAAGAACACGCGCAAACAAGATTTAGACCAGCAAAATTTGTTTTCCCATCCCCTCGTTTTTTTTGTTTTGGTTGTGCGCAATTAAGTAAATTTAAAAAGATTTAAATTCTAACGACAACAATAACAATAAAAACAATAACTCTAAAACAAAAAGAAACGTAAGTATATTTTATAATTTTTTAAATACATATATTTTAAAATTTTTTTTTCTCCTTTCGATTAAAACAAATTACCAATTTAGTCTATTAGACAAACAAATAAATACACAGCAAACCTAAAACGGTAACAATAAATAACAATAAATAATAAATAATTTACTTATTTAACTAATAATTAATTTACTAAATAAATCGTCGATTTTATCTAATTATCAGATTCGACTTAATTTTTTTTTCTCTCTCCTTTCTCCGGAAAATTTCTAAAGGACCTTTTTTTTATCTTTTAACTTATCAGTCATATCAGCATCCCACTTCTACGGAACCTAGATTTCCATTGTGGTCAATTCACGCTATTGAGTGCGCAACACACAGCCACCGACTGCCTTTATTTGAGACAAGCTCCCAACAAGAAGGTAATAACTAATGTACCACCGCATGGGAGTCCCCTTATTTGTGCGGAAAGGCCCGCAACACTACCAGGGGATATTTATCGCTTCGATAATATCCCAAACTTCGGCAGCCTTTACCGACTCAATCCACTATCAGGCCTACAACAAGAAGCTCTGGAGTTGCTGGGGAACCTACAAGTATTTCTTGACGATTTAGTGATCTTCAACCCTAGCACTGCGTCGCAGGAAAAGAGAAGCACACCCAGGAAACCGTACAAAGAAGGCTCCCAGGCTTGAATAATATGGCACCCAATGACACACAAAGACAAGGAACAGGCGGAACTGCTAAACTCCCAGCTGATGCCACCACCGCCATGCTGACCGCCATGACGGCCAGTTTTGCTCTACAGAACACCTTAGTGAGCCTAAGAGAGTTCGACGGTCACAACAACTCACTTAAAGATTTCCTACAGGATATACGGAATAGAGTAACATTCGTCCCAGCAGGCCAAACCGCCCTGTATATCCAGGCGGTGCTGAGCAAATTGAGGGGATCCGCTCGAGATTGTACCTACGGCAAGGAGTTCCGTACCGTAGAGAGCCGATAAAAACACTAAAAGATCGTTTTTCACCCGGGAAAGATTTTAATTACTACAGCGAGAGGATCCACCAATTAACAATGAAGCAGGGAGAAACCATTGGGGATCTCTATGACCATCTGAACATCCTTCTGTCCGGTGCCAAGAATGCCCTCAAAGACGAACTGGGCAACCAATATGCCGCACAGGTGCTGCTCCCTATCGAGAAGATAACTCTAAAAACTTTTATTAAAATACTTCCTGCCGACATCAGTATCAGCGTAAACGCTCAGAAGCCGGCCAAACTAGAGAACGCCTTTAATGAAGCGATACGCCTGGAGTGCCAAAGGGAAAATGGAAACATCCCAGATTTGCGGTATAGATACGACTACCGCCGGGAACGCCAGAGCGAAGACTACTTCGTTCCTCGCCGAAGCTATCAGACTGTTCAGGGATCCTCACAAGTGCCACCTCAACAGAGTTGGATGTCCCCAACTCGGCCAGGTGCCCGAGTGGGCATGGTAAGACTAGAGGAAGGTGGCGACGTCTACCAGGCTCCTTACGCTGACCACCCGTCAATATGGCAATATGAAGACGAGTCTGACCCCGGCCAATTAAACGCCATCCAACAGCCTCCCGTTTGGTTAGACGAACCGAGTAGGGACCGTTTTGAGCCATTCGATGATCCATGGTCCGAAGTCCCTCCACCCATGGTGGTCGGAATGACAAATGTGTAGCCATCTTACGCCAGTAAGGCGCCTCTTGTAAACCAAATGCCCTACAACACATATGATCAAAGGCAATGCACCGACTTTAACTCAGCACCTTATAATCAGAATATGCAGCCGGGGTACCCTTACCCCAGAAATTACGGCCAGCAACAACAAACGGCTTATCCAACACGAGCCAATTACCTCAATCAAAATCCGTGGCCAACTGACGGATGGCCAAGTAGGAACCTAGGACCTCAAAACCAGCCGAGATATAATTACGGCCCTAGACAAGGGGATTTTCCTAGAATCTACAATCCACAATCCGGCATGTACGACCTACCTAGGCGCATGCCAAATCATTTTAATTCTCAAACCGAAACAATGACTGCTCCAAATCGAGAAGGGTATCGGCCAAATCCCAACTACCTCACTGACTGATAGCTCACTGAGGAGAATTTAAACTCCCAGGCGGCTCGCCCCCAGCCGGTCGCGGCGAGCCAGGCCCTAAACTCAACTACAACATCCCAACCGGTGCAAACGACCACACCGACTCCCAAGATACACGTTTTGAAACGGGGCGAAGAAACCTCGTTGTCGCATCGTGTAAGGGACTTGAAGATCTAGACGATATAGATGATGACCCTATGCGGGTGCACTTACGGATCCCCGAAGGAGCCAAACCGTACCTAATTCTTCATGTTAGATACAAGGTATCTATAGATACCGTGGGGAAGCTCCGAACTAAGCCCGATGGAAATCAGCACATACTCACCATACAGTACAACCTCACAAAATATCTAATCACTATTCCGATCCCAAATGTGCGTGCGTCGACCATAGCCGATGCGCTAGTCAGGCACTTGGTATGTCAATATGGGGCACCCCGCGCAATACTCTCGGATCGGGGAACAAGTTTCCTTTCTGACGTAGTAGAAGGAATGTTGAGACTTTTCAAAGTCCACCATTTAACGACGTCAGCATACCAACCTCAGACGAATGGGTCCCTCGAGAGGAGCTATGCGCCTCTGATGGACTTCCTAAGAAGTTACTCAGAAACCTACGATGACTGGGATCGCCTTACCCCGTTCGCGACCTTCACCTACAACACGAGTTTGCATGCGGCCACTAACTTCACACCGTTTGAGTTAGTGTATGATCGAATAACCCGTTTTTCCCTCCGAATACCACCTGAGAACCGAATCAAAACCTATAACTAGTATTTAGAAGACTTAATTCACCATCTCTCAGAAATGAGGTTGATGGCCGATGAAAATCAGATTGAAAGCAAAGAATTGAAGAAAGATACGACCGGAAAGCCAAAAGGATCACCGGAAAAGTCAGCGATTATGTCTGGATACTTAACGAGCCTCGCTCCAATAAATTCGACAGTTACTATAAGAGCCCCCTAAAAATTGTAGAGATCCTATCTAAAAATAATGTAATACTAGAACTGCCGAGCGGAAAACGCGTTAGGAAACACACCGATAAACTTAAACCGGTCCCCCCCTTAGTTCGAGGTATAACCCCTTATTTTTGTTGCAGATATGTTACTCCACAAGTCCCTCCTACCCTCATTGCTGATCCTTGCCTTTTGGCCAAATTTCTGCCTGGGAACCCAAACGTACGAGTTGACGACCCTAAAATCCAACCCGGGTATATATTAAGAACGGATCAACACCATGCACCTCAAACGAACTACCTGGCAAATAGTGACTTTCTTGGAAGCTGACAGCTTCCTGGAAAACCATGGGCCGATAGTCAGTTTTAAAGAAACGCACAAAAAATGCAAAGTTTTACTAACTGTACCCGAATGCGCCCACGTGTTAGGAGCCGAATTAATCGAGTTAAAGCATACGGAACTCGAAAATCTCCATACTCAAATCCGAGAAACGCTCAAATCCGAGGAACCCCCTATCATAAGACATAAACGCATGGCACCATTGGGAATAGTAGGCAGTCTCAGCAAGAGCCTCTTCGGGTTGGTGACAACCGAGGACGCAGATCTCATTAATAAAAACATAGATCAGCTCTTCAAAGACCAAATTTCCGTAGCACATTTGGTCGAGGAACAATCCCACATTGTCGAGGCCAGCCTTCAAGAAGAGAGAACTATACAACGTAACACAGGCCCATGAAAAACAGATCCGGAGCCTTGAGGAGGGAATACACCAGCACCTTCAAATCCTTAGAAACCAGGAAGAAAAGATTCAATTCATCCTACAATTAATGACGTATTCAAGAAGGGTCGAGGCAAGCCTCAATCATCTCATCAGCAGCACGCAGACCCTGATGGATATATTAAACCAATTAAAAGAAAAGAAGGTCCATCCCTCTCTGCTGAACAAAAAGATGCTGGAACAGTTTAAACACGACATAAACCGAGTTACGACGGACTTAGACATGCCAGTGGAACACCTAAAACCCGAAGAAATTAGCGCGATATCAAGTATCGACGGGTTTCGAAAAGAAGGAAGAATGTTCGCCGTTCTCCAAGTCCCTCTAGTTGACAAAACTACGTACCATATGTACAAGCTGCATTCACTTGCTGTAATGCAGAACTTAACCGGCTCCACGAATAGCATGGCCTTTATCCAGTCCACTCATCCGTACTTAAGCGTTTGCAATGACTATCAAAAATACATAAAAATGGATACGCGAACTTGGGACAGATGCCTTAGTGGCCTATCCACTCACTATGGCCAAATTTGCCCATTGTAGCCATGTTACTTCACCCATCCCCGCAGGAGTTATCTGCGTGCGATGTGCACCTCAGTTTAAAAGCAGAAACGCAATGGATATATCTGTTCAGCGAGGAAACCTGGTTGTTCTCTATCGCTAAATTCGCCAGGATACGCATTATATGCCCAGACAACCCTACTCAGGAAACGAGCCTGAATGGAACCAGATTATTACGACTGGCTCCCAACTGCATAGGCAGGACTTCCTCAATCACATTGATGCATGATCAGGTGAAGAGAGAAGGGCTATATTATATATATCAGCTCGAAGTGCATCTACGTATCGACGAAACCGTTCCCGAATATAAAGACCACCAAGAACTCGTGGACCAAATTAAAAATAGTCCGATCCAAATCCCTAGTCCTTGGGGAAAGAAAGGGGAGTCCCTATCCAGAATCCTGGGGAGGATTCGAGAAGTTAGCTCCCACCGACGGGAAATAGGACAAACCCAAACTATAGTCTATGGAAGTTTGTCAGGGTATCTGATAATTGCTCTAATCATAGGTACCTTAATCGTATGTAGATACAGGAACCGCTTCGCAAGGCCGATGGAGAAATTCCGAGTGTGCAAAATCTCCACCCAGCCGCAAAACTTACAATATTAAAAATATCGACTTTTCCGAAATAAATCCGCAAACCTTCGGAGGAAGTTACCCTTCACCAGCCGCGAGTCCTTTGAGTCTGCCCTTACAAATTAACGAAACCGACGCCTAATAGCCGCGAAACTTAGAGGACTCATTGTTTTGTTATAGAAAATGGAGGGAACAGCAGGCTGGACCGAGCCCAAAATAGTTGAAATAACCTATGATCCGAAAATCCCTACCCGAGATATCATATCCGCCCTCAGAAAAATCGGTACCGTGACCAGTTTCACGACGCAGGAAACAAGGAGGGGGGGGCATATCATCGCTCCTCGCAGCTTTCGAAACCCGCGAACAGATCCGCGAGGCAGCAAGAATCAATCATGTTCGCAGACCCGGGTTCACCCTTACCCGAGATGAAGGGACTCAGACTACTCAGTCAATGGGTAGCATAATACGATCAAGATCGCGAAGCCGAACTTCCAGAAGATCAAGGGCAACGACGAGCCCAAGCACACGGATCCCAAGACACGAAGACGAGGCCTATACCAGGC
>JAXIUT010034884.1:0-13927 GCA_035586675.1 Eurytoma californica | reverse complement strand
ATTGCCTTTTAATCGACGAATTTCAAGCAGTCGATTAAACTTATTAATGTCGATTAAAGTCGATTTAAAATGAATCGACTTCTATCGATTTCAACAAACCTTTTTCAGCAGGGTACGTTCTGCAAGAATTAAATCAAGTGCACAATTAAATACAAGAATCAAAAATTACAAAGAAGTAATTAATATTACTTTACTACGATCGAGTACTCATATATGTAATCGTAGGTATGTACAATATACATTAAATTTAAAACAATAAGTAGGTATATAGGACAACCAGACCTGCTTCAAATAATTATAATGAATTATTACAAACCATGAGAGATACATATAATGTCTCCTGGTTAGATAATGCAGAACAATTAAAATAAAAAATTGTGTGGAAAAGTTTTATTTGTTCGATCGATGATCTTTAAAGTATTATACTTGTATATTGAATTTATGTACATATTTATATTTATTTATAACTAAAAATTGAAAAATTTGTATTTACAAGGTAAAAGGAGTATCTATAAATTTGTTTCTTCACTCTCATGACAAGTATTTTCAAAGTCTTTTGATTCTGTCAGGCCAATAAAGTAGGTCGTTACGAAACCTCTTGGCTTTACCCATGTTTGGCCCCGAAGACGACAGCAGATTCCTTCTTTCTCCAAAATTTCGGCAGTCTCTTTGGTTACCTATAGTTAAATATTTATGTAATCAATTAAAAAATTATGGTTCCTCGTTATATATTTTACAAATTTTATAGGGGAAAGCGGGGCATAGCGGGTCATGGGGCATTGTGAACCTTCGGGGCATAGTGGGCCACACCATTAAATATGTTGCATTTGGTGTGAAAAGCATTTTGAAAGATTACGATTATTACATTGCAATATTATGTACAAAAATTATATATAGTAATACTGCAATGTAATAATGATAATCTTTCAAAATGCTTTAATTTGAATGAAAATTGTTAATAAATGTTTTTTACATCAAATGCAACATATTTAATTGGATGGCCCACTATGCCCCGAAAGTTCTCATTGCCCCATGATCCGCTATGCTTTTCCCTATAGTAATACAGCAATGTAATAGTGATAATCTTTCAAAATGATTTAATATTGCTATTAATTATAGTAACGAAGGGATATCATCGCTTTTAACAAAATTTGCTATTTTATACCTATATTAAACATTTATAAAATTTAAATTTTACTGCATAATATTGTAAATTTTTGTTTGTAAACATTAGCAAGTTTTACCAAGAACCAGATAAACGTGTGATGGTCGGTACTAGCCAATTCTCCCCTGTATTAAAACATTCCCCAAAGTTTGGTAAAAATCCACAACCTAATAATGTCAATTTTTATCTCCTAGTTATATAAGCCACAGATATACTATTTAATTACCTGTATTTTTCCTGGTTCCCCTGTCGTATCCATTCTGGAAGCCATATTTACGGCATCGCCCCAAATATCGTACAGAGGTTTTTGAGCTCCCACAACTCCTGCTGTTACTTCTCCATGGGAAATTCCGATTCTTAATCTAATTCAAAAGAAACATAATTATTGTCTTAAGAACGGATACTGTTAGATTATTATTATTATTATTCGTATAGGTATTTGTAAATTGTAAAATATAGCTCTATCACCCTATGGATACGTACTCTCTAAATTTGAATAAGTGAACGACTACATGCACGTTAAATAAGTGCATTTGGATGAATTTCACTTATTACAATTTAGAGAGTAGAAATATGCTCACCAGTGGTTAGATAACCGTTGGCCAAAATGACGGCTTTAGCAGGTTAGTTGGCCAACCGTTGGCCAAACAAGTGGTTCACTAATAACCCAACAAATTTAATTGTCGCACCTAATGAAGAAAAGCATATTTCGTGAGCTTTCTCCAGAGCAACATATTTTTCTAAAGATTTAAACCTTTTAAATATGCTTAATATAAGCGTCCTCTTAACACAATTTTGAAATATGCTTTTCTATGTGGAAAAATCTCCAAAATGATTTTTTCCGTGGCAAATTTGAAATGTGCTTTTCATGTTCTTAAGGATCAGCGACAATATACCCATTATGTCTTCTTGTTATAAAAAATTGCTATAAACAAGCAATAAGTAGTTTATAGTCATTTTTATTCATAACAAAAAGACATAATGGGTATATTGTCGCTGATCCTTATGATTATGAAAAGCACATTTCAAATTTGCCACGAAAAAAATCATTTGCAATATTATTCGCAACTAGCTAGCGAATAACAAGCAATTAATAAGCAATAACAATAGCAAATAACAAGCAATTAATAAGTAGTTATTTAGCTATAGGGAGCCATGGGGCCATGTAAACCTTCGGGGCATATTGGTCCACCCCATTAAATATATGTTTCATTTGCTGTAAAAAATACTTCGCAACAAGTTTCATTAAAAATAAAGCCTTTTGAAAGAATATAATGTAATAATGATATTCTTTAAAAAGGCTTTATATTCAGTGAAACTTGTTACGAAGTACACTATGTCCCGCTTTCCCCTATATTGTAAAGCAATTTCATTTCTCATTATTAATAACTATAGAAATGTGATTTACTTGTACGATCTCGTAGACATTTTTTTGAGATTTTCCAATGTTGCCATCATATCAGCTGCAAATTGAACCATAAGACTGACTACGCTTGTTTCGAAGTCAAACGTATCTTCACTTTGCGTCGAATGCCTTCTCGATGTATCCAAGCCACATGCTGCCATATAGGTTGTTCCTTGATACGTAAAGAAAAAGAATGATAATAAAGTAAATGACAAGGTAGCTACTACGTATATTCCGCATTTGTAGTAATTGGCATGCAAACCTGCTAACTTTATTTTCTCGACTCTACACATGTAATTTGGTTCGAAAAGCAATTTATCAAACTGACATATTATTTCATTGAAATCGATTAACATATTTCTTTCATCAATGGATAAGTCAGTTAGTGTTGCAAACATTACCGCAACAAGTTCGTGAGCTTCATGATATAAAGTGTTTTCTTCGGTTCTATCCATGTTTAAATAAAATTCAGCTTAAATTTAAAATGTTTGTAAAATATCTTCATTTAGTGCACAGATGCGAGGTTTTAATTGCAAAAATATTTGATATCTTACCAACGTGTTCTGGAAGAATATTTCTTAACAATAATTTATTTGCGTTTCTAGTATGAAATGCTTCATCTTGTTCTTTCGTTAATTGACGTTTCCATTGGTAATCGAGTCTGTTAAGATATTCTGCCTAATGAAGGTTTTATTTCAGTAATTACATTAATTTTTAATTAAATTGACTATTATTAATCTTTTTATAATACTACCTGACGATCAATTAAATGCAGCGAGATCGTTAAATATGCTATAGATAATGTATGGGATAGCTGTTCCTCAAGATAAGGATTCCACATTTCATTGCTAGACTAAAGAAAATTTTAAGCGTTAAGAGTAATATTTGTTTAGAATAATAATTATGTACATACTATATTCTTTGTTTAATTTTACCAAAAATATCGAAGACCTATTATAATCCCATACATTCCATGCATAAAAAGTTGCTATGGAAATTCCAGCACAAAGTTTTAAAGTAAAATGAATTCGTAAAAATAGAAAAGTTGTTAAAATAGTCAGTGAACAAGTATCGGTCAATTGCTGAAATGGATAGTTACGCAATCAATGTAGTTAGTTGATATCTCTAAGGTATTCATTAGATACTATAAATAATTAAGTTAACTATAAGCCATTAAAAGTAAAATAATTATAAAAATGAATCTTTACCCATGGAGTGACGATACAATTTGTACCGATCTTATTTATTTCCGATGTTATCTTTGATGTTATGTTATTTTCATGGAGTGCTGTGTCAAATTTACATTCCAACTGTAATTAATATTTGCACAGAAATATATTAGTTTTATTGCTTATATTTATAATATTAGTGATGTAAAAGAAAAATAAATAATAAATTCGCAGTGAAACATTTACCAACAAATTAAATACTCCAGTCATTGCTGTCATTGTAATAATCAGAAAATATAGAGCTATTCTCAAAATTTCATTCCAAACGATCTGTTTTTTTAAAATAAAATATTATGATTATCAATGGAAAGTGTTATACTTAATTTTTTGTATGCTTATACAAAGCAATACCTTGACACTAGCATCATACAAAAAAATAAGAGTTTTATTCGACGGTTTCTGTTTTGTACTATTTTCACTTTCATCGTATAACTCTTTATGACTGCACCATAAAAACTGAGTCCATGTAAATGGAATGAGGATAACAATTATTATTAATGCTACAGCATAACTTGTGATTGTTTTAGGAACATTCATTAAACTGTAACAAGTTCAGCACAAAAATGCATAATAATATTTACAGGGCAGTAAATTAAATTAGTATAATTTATATGATTTAGTAAATCAAACCTGGCGGTATTTAGAATAATTGGAGCGAAAAGAATAAATCCAGTAAAAATGATGACAACAGCTGCGCAAGCAATATAAAATTTAAAAAGTGGATCTGGCTCTCTTAAGTATGGTATTTCCCAATTCCATTGAGAAAATGTTAAAAATAGAGGATTGATGTTACTCCAATTGCTCCATTGTCTAAAAAAATTGTAAAGAAGATGTCGATTTGTATATGATGAATATGAAGCCGCATATAGCTTTTATAACATAAATTGAAATTGATGTTGAACATAGTTGAAAACATAAATATTACAATCTTGTTTGTTGCTTTTATTTTAAATAAAATCACTTACTCCCATTTTGTAAGAGGCATTTGTTTAATAGCCTTTTCCATCTCAGCATCAGCCGCTTTAACCATTAAACGATAATCCCGTAAACCGGAATCCATAAATTGAGTTCTTCTTCTAAAACTAGAAGCGAATACGTCAACTTGATTGCTGAAACATAAGATGGTAGTATTTTATAATAAATTATACTGGATCAAATGAGAAGTCAAAAATTTTGTGACGTTGAACCATTTCAAAGAACTTTCTTTTTTTGTAAGTAGCGGAGATATCTTTTCTGAAGTAACAAATGTGCACCGTAAATCTGTTGCCTAAAAATAAGTTATCATATTAATTATTTATTATAATTTTCGAGGAGAATGGATTTGCGAGTGTGTTTAAGTAAAACTTTGAGAGAACGATGTTTTTGTTCCAGATAAAAATAAACAGATGATGATTTAACCGTTTACTCGGCATTAGAAAAAACTCTTAACCCAAAATATTATAGGGTATATATCGGGTAACTAGATTTTTTAACTTTAGGTTCACGATCTTGTATTTATTTAAAACTTCGTATTTCATCATTTAGAAAATAACTCTGCTCCCATCACAAAGAAGAGGCTATGGTCGATATAGTTTGTAAGGCGTATTATACAACGATTAAATATGTGACTATTATTTATAACGTGCTAGGAGACTAGCATTTCTTTGGGTCACTGATTTTCTTGTGCCAATCATAAGAAAGCTAAAATATTAGAGTCTATAACTTTAAAAATTTTAAATAAACACCATATATAGTAATGTTATTTAAATGCATTATATAGCATAATAAACCTTCATTTCGCTCATTCTCAAGTTTTGCAGAGTACCTGAAAGTCTTCTGTATTTTTTAATAACAAAAAAAAACATCATACATTAAACATTCCTCAAACCAATGTAAAATATAGCTCAAAAGCTTCGAAATCCATTTTCGAATTTCAAGCCAACAGCCAAACTAAATCAGTGTATTGAATTAAAATATGCAAGACACTTAAAGTACTCCTTAAAAGTCTTGAAATTACGAGTGAAATCAAAGTTTGTTTCGATATTATTTATAGTTCCTAAAATACGAAACTTATGAAATGTTTTATTGCTTTTTGGAACTTTTGACAGGTGTATGTATATATACATCGGCTGCACTATTAAACTTTCCCCTTGAAGTTATATTTAAGCATTTCAGGGGCTGTTGTGTATGTCAACATTAATTGCAGTTTTTCTTTTCGCTATGAATTTTTGAAGTTTAGATATTTCGGGATTAGAAAATATTTTCTAGGCATTTAAAGAGTGTATCTCTGCATCACTAATATAATGGTGTGATTTAAAGAATTGTGTAAGCATGGTATACGTAACATAAGGTTCAGAAGTTATACATCTCGTTAAGCAGTACTAGGATATAAAGAAAATAAATATACGTACGGACGTTCTTGGAAATTCAAATAGCGCAGGACTAATGAGATAACTCTGAAGTATACCATATTTGTGAAGAATTTCGTCATTTAGTTTGAAAACCGGTTGACAATTGTATAAATTGACATCTAAAAGTTCCAGTGTATCTTTGGTAATGTGCACTTTTCCAGCTTCCCCAGTTTGTTCCATTTTATTAGCTATAATAACGTCACGCGACCAAACATCGTATTGCCACTTGTTAGTTCCAAGAATGCCGGAAATAATTTTTCCGGAATGAACTCCAATTCTCATGTTAACATCCACACCGCATTCTCTTTGCACTCTAGTTCGGATATCATTTATAATGCTAATCATGTCTAAACCTGTAGGTAAATCGATTTCAAGTAAAAGTTTGAGACTAATATTAAAAATGTCAAAAAGTAGTAAAAAATACTTACCGAGATCAACGCAACTTTTAGCATGTTGTGGATTCGGCACCGGTACTCCGCTAACGCAGTAATAACAGTCGCCAAGAAATTTAATCCTAAGAACATTGTGTCTTTCGGATGCTTCATCGAAACTTCCGAAAAGAGCATTAAGTGTTTCAACCAATTTTTTAACGGGTAACGTCAGCGTTAAGCCAGAAAAATTAACAACATCAGCATAAAGTATGCTTACATTATCATGAGTTTCTATATACAAATCTCTGAAATTTATAGCTGTATTAAGGTTACGATATTTAAACGCTGCTAATTTTTGGGACAGAAAATTAATTTATTTTAAGCAGCTATATTGAAACTTGATTTCTCGCGTACCTAGGAATAGTAGAGGATGATGATACTTCATCGCGAAATGAGGGCGTTTTATGTTCCTCGATAAATTTACAAATATCACGAAAGTTCTTTTTTATTTTAGCTGCAAAATGCGGTGGTAATATACTGCGAGTCAGTTGTTCCTAAGTACAAAATTTAAAAAAACAAAACTTCTGATTAATAATTAACATAAAGTAGGCTAATAATAAATATTATTATTTTGGTACCTCTTGATCCTTTTCATAATTTAAACGCAGCGTTGATTCCACGCATTTTCTGCGATCTAAAAAAGATCGTCTTACCATTATTTCGTTAATGAAGCGGAAATAAAGCCCTAAGCAGTTGACGCACAGGTGATAAAGAAAGTCTATTGTAATCTGAAATATTGGTTAGTATTGTGAGTTTACAGAATTTGCCGCTTTTAAGCTTTTAAGACTTTTTAAAGTACTGACTAGTTTGAAGCTGACCTTTTTACCAGAATTTTTTGTATCATTATGGTAAGTAACAAGTGACAAAGTTGCAAGATAACAGATGGACGTCGTTACGCCCAATACGAAGGCCTGAAGATTATTTGGAAGAGGTAAGAATATGTAACACACCAATAGTGTATGCGTTGCGTACGCTGGCCTGTTGAAGAAATTAAGTAATATGCAGTTTTCAAAACTATTCTATTTTGTACATATTGAACTTTCAATGTCAATACCTGAAAGACGAGCTTTCTTTATTATTATTAAGAGTGTAATAGAGTGTGATGGTCAAATCGCCAATGACTAAAAGAGCAATTATTATGCATGAAAAGTATACTGGCAGGTAAGTCTTCTTTACGATTAATTCTGATCGAAAAGAGAGAGCTATAATGGGAAGAAGTAAGGCGTTCACTATACCGCATGTGATTAAATCGACTAATATATCTTTTAATTGTATCTGAAATTTAATTTTTTCATTATATATTACTTTTACGGATCATTAAGCGGGGAATAGATTTTCATTTATCTGCAGGTTCCCCAGTTCCCCCTAATTTTTTTTATAAACAATAATATGTTTTTTTTATGTTGTTACATCACTGCTTTTCGTACCGTTGAGAGTAATATGGTGCAATGGACAATGCCAAGGAGTAATTGCAGCAAAACGAAAAGCGACATGTAACCGTTTTCCAGTCTTCTGCGATAAATCAAATACAATCCTTCAAGATTCTCACTTTTAAACTGTTTCTGTAATCAGATCATATTTAAAATATGTAAATTGTAACTTTCTTAACGTTATTCGCATTTTCGTACAATTGGCCAAATTAAACTCTTTCGAACATACTACTCTTAAATTCGACCATGTCCACTGCTCCAGATTCGCAGGTGTAATAATAAAACTATCATCCGCTGTCCTTTGTAACGAAGATAAAGAACTTCGAGCAACTAATTCGACATCCATTTCAGACAAATCGACATTCGTATATGAGATACTTGTAGACTAATTTACACAGGTTACATTACAACAATATTTTCATAAATATTATCTCGAATAAATATCGTCCGTCAATTGGCCGTTTTAGAATTCCACATAAATTCTGAAAATGTAATTAACGTGAACAACTATTACTATAATTCTCGTACCGAAACATGAAAACACTTGCATTTATGAGCATCACCTAATGGACTGTCAATCGACAAGTTATACGAAGAAATATTGACCGTACAGTTTATCGCGCAGGAGACAAGGTGATAACAAACCAGTGACATCATCAACCAGTTCATTTTTCAGATTAGACTCGCAAGTCACATAATATCTTTTCTTATCAACTATATCTGTATAAAAAAACTGCATTTGAGCTGTCTATAACAATAATTAATTTCACTGTACTGCATGTTAATGATTAATCCAATATTAATTAAATTATCCTCGAAATGGTATAATGCTTCGAGTCGAGATTAATGTTTTATTTTTTTTTTTAATTGCATTTAATTTCCTTTATAAATATTACAATAAAATAATTAACATTTTTTCATAGAAATTTATAAAACTAATTATTTACACGATTATTCGCTGGAGATGCGATACACTTTCTGCTGAAAGCTGACTATAAAAAGAATTCCAGTCATCTGGGAAATCTTTTTGAACGAGTTTCATAAATTCAGTGACAAGATTCTTGGTTTCTGAAATATGAAATAATGTGATAAATATTGCAAAGAACAAATATATTATACTGCAAGTAAATTTATATTTTACCTTCATCTGCATTACTTTCATGTATATTCAGAGAAATTTGAAGAAGTGTTTTCATATATGATTTGAGAATATCATGACCATTTCTGTAGAGGACGATAATAGATTTAAAGACAGTCTTATTTTCCTCCAAATCCTCTTTCAGTGGTAAGTGGGTAATGAAAACAGGAAACACGTGCTCTAACGGCATTATCGAATAATTACTGATTATTAGACGAGCTATAGCACCAATGATATTATCTCGAACTCCAGCATGAGATTCTGTAGCTATTGCATGCGATAAAATTTGAAGTATTTGAGGATAATGACTAAGTTATGGTGTTAAGAAATATTTATAAAAAAAAATTGTTGGATATTTCTTGTATCTTAATCAAAAGGATACGGATATATAATATCTTTTCCGTAAATCGCCAGTTCGCCCAGTCCAAAAATAGCGTTACTGCGGATTTCATCGTAACGATCAGTTGTAAATTTGACAAAAATGGGAAACAGTTCTGGTACAAAACCTGCTACTTTTTCTTTTAACGCAGGAAAACATTCTAATATTGTTCCAATGCTGAATGATCTCTGAGCTTCAGAATAATTGCTTCTCTGTGAAAAGAATAAAAAAATAATTGAATTAGTAAATTTTTATGAATTGAAAAATGGTCAATCAGTGCCAAAGACAGTATACCAATCGTTTTATTAGTATAGGAAATATCGTTTGCAAAAATAAAGCAAAATCATCCGGACAAATAGCTTTTCCTAAATTAGTCAGTACTTGACCCGCGCATTCGAAGAGTAATTCATCGTGTTCAGCTTCTCCTCCATCTACATCATCCTCGGCTCCTAATTCATCTTGATCTTGACATTCGGTGCGACCTAAGGATGGAGGTATGCAGTTTCTGAGCAAACAAGCATTTTACGCTATTATATTTATGTAGTAAAATTTAAAAACAATTTACCTAACATAACGTCTGTGATGCAATTCATAATTGCTTCTTTGTGACCAGCACCGATTAAAACATTGGCTGCTAGTTGATCGAGTAATTCCGAGAATGCATCTAAAGCCTGCATAACTACACTTCGCTCTTCATCCAGTCTTATTAATTCAGACAACTTGGGTATAAAAACAGACAATGCCATTTGGGTAGCCTCTGTACCTTCTAAGCTTTCTACTTTGGAAAAATTGGTACAAAATTGCGTTAAAGCATCCACTGCTGCTTTTCTTATATCTTCTCGAGGATAATTAATAAGTTTGAATACTTCTTCAAAAGATCTTTCCAAGTACGGTAAAAACGCTTCCCTAGAAAAACAAATTAACAAATTTAACAAATAAAATTAAATAATAATTTTTAATAACAGTTTGAAAATCGATTATAAGGAATAGTCAAATCTATAATTAAATATAAAAAGCACAGACATTACTTGGTATTTTCAGCTATTTCACGTAAAGCTAAAATTGCTTCCTCTTTCTCCTCTATATAAGCATTTTCAACGCTATATCCAGCTACATCATCATCGTTTCCTTCATTCTCATCTTCGTTATCAGTATTCTCTATATCTTCTTCATCATTTTCACTTTCACTCAAATCTTGATAAATCAGATATTCTGAATTTTCATCATCCTTGAAACTAGTCTAATATGTAAGCAAACATTAAAATTATACACTGATAGAGTTATAGGACCAATTAAATTAGAACAATTATTACCACTATTCCCTCAGAACTTTGTACGCTAGTTATCATGTATTCGACTATTTCTGGAAGTACCATTGACATATCTTTTTTCATTACAATACTAATAGATGCCAAAAGACCATAAACAGACTTTTTTAAATCTGGATCATCTGATTCTTTAAGTAACATCATTCCTATTTCAAGAGATTTCATAGCTAAAGGAGCAAAATTCTGTTCACCAATAGTTCTCGCTAAAACCCCCAATGTATCTGCAGTAAAATATGATATTTATTAATTTTACACAATTTCAGTAAAGTTGTGTCTTTTACCTCACCTACTGCTTGTACTTGTAAACAAATTCCATCTTCAGGTTGGTTATCCGTAATTAAATAGCGTTGAAGAATTCCAATTATTTTTTCAAAATATGGAAGCATATGTTCTTTGCTTGCATTTGCTGAAGCACTAATTGCACTCAAAGCAAGTTCGCATATGTGGACTGGACTATTACTATCGGTAAGTATTTCAAAAAGTACAGCCATGAGTGTTGGTAAATATGGTAATAAGCCTTCGTTAAGATTTTCTGCAAAAATTTCAAGGGCATAGAACATGCGATCCACTGAAGGCAAATCCTCTTTCTTTTTCTTCTGTCTTATTTCTGCTGAAACTTGACTTAGGTATTGAAAAAGCACAGGTAATAATTCATCTGCATAGCGACTTATTTCAGGTTGGAGATGCTCAGAAAATTGTCCAAGTGCAAAAAACGCTGCATTACGGACTACTGGTGTTATATCTGTGATTCCTTGGCAAATATATTGTAAAAACGACTCTAGATACTTGTTTCTTATATATTCGGAACAACCTTCTGCCAAAACTGCCATTGAGAGGTAGGATGCTTTTTTTGCATAAACATTATTACCCTTAAGACTTGGTTCAATGTGTTTTAACTAAAATTAATATTTTATGTTTTATATATTACATATGGAAATGTCTAATGTAGTAGTTTTGAAATCATTAAGAACCTACCAAATAAGGAATTAACTTTTCTGGTGGCAAATGCAATGCCAGTAAATCTAAAGTTTGCGTTGCACTCGTTATGGGGGTATTATCATCTTCATCAGAAAAATAAATTTCTTGATCTTCATTGTGTGGTTTAGAACACATTTGTAAAAAAAGCATATCTAATTGAAAAACAAAATAAAATGAAAAAAGCATTTAAATTATATCAAATTTGTAACAAGTTACTTGCCTATTATGGGCTCAACCAACTTGTGCTTAACAATAGCCTTTTTCTTTATTTTTGTAAGCCATCCTACAAAAACAACTGCTTTTACTCTTAGGTCATCATCCAATGATTTATTTGCAGCAATGGAAAGACACAATTCTATTAAACTTTTAACATGGGGAGATATTATAGATGCTGCACTCTCGCATAATTCATCTAATAATTCAAATCCTTTTATAGCTTTCTCTTGATTAATAACAGTCAAAGCTTGAATGATTTGTATAACCTTTGGTAACATTTGATGATAAGCGTTAACCATCTAACAAAAACAAGTATTGATAAATATTTTTAAATAAATGGCTTTTAATATTTAGTAATATACTCACAACTTGATTTCCTTCTACCAATGGTATTAAATGTAACATAATATCCAAAATATAACACGAGACTGGATTAGCTAAGTCTGAAAAATTATTCAGTGTTTCATTCAATAATTCCATAATTGTTTGTACATGAGCCAAGTAGGCATCTGGTGCTATTTCTGTCAGGATTGACAAAGTGTACATTCCCAACTACAAATATACTACTTTAATAATAAATATTAAAAAATAAAGTTAAAATATCTGTTGCTTACTTCTTGATTAATCAAATTGCCATCAGGTGTTAAAAGGTGTCGTATAAAATTCATAATTTCTGGCCATCCATTTTTTGGTAACTCATGTTTTACTATTACCCCTGCTAATTGCGCAACAGCATTTTTCACCGATTTTTCAGACTCATTAATTAAAGCCTATATAAAAGTACGCAATTGATAAAATTGGGTAAAAATATTGTACACAAAGTTAATTACCTGTAAAACTACTGCTTTAAACTCTATTTTTATTTGTTCTGGTATTTGCTGCCAATATTTCACTTTACTGTAACGTTTTCTTAATAATAAAGCTGCATATTGTCGTACCTGTAAATTGGTAAAAACATTTTCACAGATAAAGAATAAAATTAATTATAATAATATTCCATAAACTACCTGTGGATTGTTGGAAGTAACAATTAATTGATAAAGGGCTTGAGTACTTTCTACATTTTTAAACGCCTCACGCAACTGTGCAGTAGCCTAGTGGTAGTGGAAAAAAATAGCAACATTTACTAATAATAGAATATAACAATAATTAATATTTTTACAATTGATTATTATAACAGAATGTTATTCATACAAAGGTAACAAATAAAAAGAAGACAGGAAAATTGGAATCGCATTATTTATGTTCATTTTTTAAAATTAAAAATAAATTTAGTATACACGTGTTGTTTTAAAAATTGATGGATCTGTAGACTGAATACCTAACCTGTTGAATGACAGTCGTATCAGTAACTAAAAGATTTAGTATTATCTCCTCCATTTTGTTTCTTATTTTAGAAAAAGTGTAAAGAAACTGACTATTGAGTCGAATTAAAGTATTTTATTAGATCGCTAATTAAATAATTAATAACTATTTATTTAGAGTTTAACTGGTTGAAGTAATCTTCAGATGGATATAATTTTTTAGGTTACATCAAACATATTGTTATGACCCAGGCCGGGGTCGGTTAGGTAGATTACAAGGACCGGTTAGTCCGTTCCTAGGCCCAGATTCTCGTTCCGTTTTGATTGGGATCGTTGGTCGTGTTATGAGCTGAGATCAGACTAGACAGCTATAGGTATCTTTAGGCTCATTCTACATGGGACTTGGTCCGACGCTTTACTTGGGCAAGGAATGCGGAGCGCACGCAGTAAAAGAATAAATAAATAAATAAATAAATAAATAATATAAATAAAATAAATAAATAAATGAATAAATGAATAAATGATAATAATAAT
>JAXIUT010034863.1:0-13930 GCA_035586675.1 Eurytoma californica | reverse complement strand
ACCTTTTCTGATTTTTCTTATATTTATTCAAAAAAGGAGATCGTTTTGTGAAAACGTTCCTTGGAGGAATAATGTTTGCTCCCTAATCTACATCTAAAGTGCATGGGCGAAGACGCATTTTTATACCTACCACGTTCTATGAATTTATATGGGTCTAGTATTATTATATACAGAATCGGAGTAACGTGTATAGCGGTTCTCCCGACACAAACGTAGAAATTCATGAAACGTACCTGGTATGAAAAATACATTTATGACTTCGTCATTTGCATGGTCGACTATGGATCTAACATTACTGCCGTCGTCTTACACACCGTCGAAGAAAAAATGCGTCAAACGCTCTGGGGTACTCGCCTATCTAAGAATAGAGCGAAATTCTGACGCCCTATTTATTTCGCGTAATAATCATAAACTCCTTTTAAATATGTGACTTCGAAACATTTTACTCAATGTGACATCAATTTATAATTTTATAATACTCACTTCCGATATTAGTAGTTTTTATAATCGATTTTTCAAACAGTAAATGTAATCACTGCAAATTATTAAATATTGTTTTTTTAAAACAAAAATCATTACTTTATTTATTTTAATCGAAATTGTTGAACTACCTCTCAGTGACTTATAATTACATTATTACTTTAAATGAGTTAAAAAATCGGTTTTTCTGCTAAAATTACAATGAATAACCCAATTATAATGAACCCAATATGACGTACGCACTAGAGACTCGAGATAAATTTCACGTCGCGTTACTATTGGCTAATTATTTTTGCATCTTATCGAATTCGCGTTGGAAATCTCGGCGGAGGAGGGGGGCAAAAGCTTCAGGCGGTCGAAGTGGAGCTCGGAGAAGCGGTCCGAATAAGCTTTTAAAGTAATCCGAGCGCCGCAAAGCGCATCAAAGAATGGCACTTCGGACGGGGAGTACCCCTACTTAACGAAGTTAGCGGCTATCCCTGGAAATCAGCGGATCCGCGCTCCGGGGCTTTATCGCGCGGCCCGCGCAACTCCGCCGGGGAGAAAAATTCAAGGATCTCGAAGAAAGCCAGCCTCGCTCTATCCGCGCCAGAAGCCGCGAACTCGGTGGCCGTTAAGTGATTGGGCGAAGAGGAAGAGGTCAACGAAGTTCCCCGCGGAGCGAATTATCGAATGCTGGCTGCGCAATTGCCCGTGATGCTTCTCGGATGTGAAACTTTTCGCAGGTTGATTTGATTTTAAATTAATTTCGAATCGCGAGGAATGTGATCATTTTTATTCTGAGGCAAATATGAATGGAAACATAATTTTAAGACTTACGGGTATTGAGTATTGATTTAACATGAATGTATTGGTTATGCGACTCACCTGAAACAAAAAGAAAAACATATTTACATATATAGCATAAAAGTAAAAGTTCATAAAATAAAATTTGTGGTTGAACAATAACACTGTATCAAGATAGTAATACTGAGTATTTCTGCAATAGTACCTATTGTTACATGGTAGCAACATGATGTGGATGATACAGCTATTGGTGCAGAAATATTTTTATTTTTGTTGAAAAGCTTAGTTTCTAGAATAATATTGGAACCACACAGATAGGTATTGTTGCAGCAACTGCACTTCCAGTTCTTCCTAGAGATACATTAATTGCTGTTGGAAGTGTATCATGTAGTTGCAGTAACTGACATTACATATTGCAGATGTAACTGAAAAGTTTCGAAAATAAATATAACACGTAACTAAACCAAATATTGCCGTCAACCGTAAAATAAACTTTCAGCAAATAGATCATAGAGAAGGATGAAAAGTGAATGAGATTTGAACAAATTTGAGTTATTGTAGGAATAGGTAACATGAACAAAGCGATTTTAACTGTCACATACTTTTGGAAAATGTAATGATAGAAGTAAATTACGAATAAATTGTATTTTAAAGAATATTGAAATGCATACGTGGTGTCCAAACGATAAAAATATTTTTTAGAAAAGTGTGGATTGATACGCGAACAAAAAAGCAACAGCGATAGAAGAAAAGCCGGATAAGCGTGAAACAGAAAGCACGGGGACTATGCTTTAATAAAAGGGGAGCGTTGAAAAAAAAGATTCCATTTTTAGCCGCGTGCACCAAGATTTATACTTTATTTTGTATGTAGAGTGCGAATGTCGCATGCGTCGCCGCGAAAAAGCGACCCATGCGAGAGAATGTTTAGAGAAAATATTGCACTACTGCTCCGTGATGTGCAAAACTATTTTCTATTAAAAAATTCTCATTTTATTTAATATCAAAAAGGTGTTTTTTCATTCGCAGCTGTTCATTCAAAAATACGAAAAAGAATTTCATATTATATTTCAATAATAATTTTTTCAGAAAATGCTGCTGATGATGACACTATTGTTAACAATCTCCAGGATGTGAACCCGGATCGATAGATGGATTATTAAAGAATGAGAGCCTTGAGTTTAACGTTTTTAAATTTTATGTTTTGGATAGTCAATTAATAGATATGTTCCTTAACTCGTAGTTCCAGTTCTGGGCCATACCACACAGAGGGGTATGACCCAGAAAGTGTTAAATTCTTTTTTCTTAAACAAGGAGTACCTTAAGTTTAACGTTTTTGAATTTTACAATGTTTTGAATAATCAATTAATAGATTTGTTCCAACTCTTAGTTCCAGTTCAAATTTTCATATGGAATTGAAAATTGTCATCATTTAACTCATAACATGGAATTTCTAATAACAATGAGACGGGGCCTTTCTCAAGATTAAAGTTGACGTTACTTTATCGACATTGAGCGGGAGCCTCCGGTAGAGGTGAAACCTCGCTCAATTGATAGATTTGTTCCTTAACTCTTAGTTCCAATTCTCGGTCATACCATACAGAGGGGTATGACCAAGAAATTCTTAAATTCTTTTTTCCTTTGAGGAGTGCGTTTGAACTGAAGAAAAAGATGTACATCCTAAATGAAAAATTCTCGAGATATAAATTCTTGTATTCTGTTAAAAGCAACTTGCAATTTGCAAGTCTATATTTTCGATTTCTGTGAAAAAAGCAAGTTAATTTAAAATTATACTGCTCCCTCATACTACTGTGTTTTTCTTTTAGTTTATTTTTTGTATTTTATTTTCAGTTTTCAGTTTTGTTTAGGGCTTTCATCCCGTTTAATGTACATTAAATACATAAAAAAAATTAAATTTTCGCTAAAAACTGTCAGAAACCTCATGCCATTTCCAAGGCCTATCTCGTTGCACAAAGGCTTTGCGTCGGCGAGCAGAAAGCGCCGCTCAGCCTGGTTTTCGGCCATTATGCCCTTCGGAGCGATGTGTCGGCCCTCGAGCCAAAGACGGATGCTCGCGCTAACGCCGGAGCGCGAATATCGCAGCAGAAGACGGATGGCGGCCGGTCCGAGGCTCGGATTCCGCGGCCACCCCCCGGGGGGAGGACCGGAAAAGGAAGGACCGCCCGAGAAGGAGAAAAAGGGATGGAGGAAGAGCGCAGGAGCTACTCGTGGTGCATCGAACTTGTTTCCAAGTTTATCATCACTTGCAGCTACGCGCGCATCCCTCGCTTCCTTTTTCTTCCCGTTCCTCTCTTTCTTTTTTCTCTCCCTCCCAAACTCCTCTCCCGTTTCTTCTTTCTTGCCGCTCTCCCTCTACATCCTTCTCTCAAAACTCGCCTTTTCTTGTTAATTCTCTCCGAGGAAGTTGTTCGACCTCGTCGGAAACATTTCGTTTGAGAGCGTTATTAAATTGCTAAACGCGATCTTTCTTTTTTCGTCCTTGAGGTTCGCTATAAACGAGTTATTTTCGAAAAAATTTTATGAATTTTATTGAGACATTAAAGAGATACGTATTACGTTCGTTATTATGCAAAGTGCAATATTACAAAGCAAAGTCCATTTAAAAATGATTTCATTTCTGCGTTAATTTTTTCTTGTCTATCTGCATATAAAATGATATCCATGTGATATTTTGTTAAACTCTATTTTTCACGGAAAAATTGATCTCCGTAATTACTAAAATTTTTTAAAAATTTGAAAACTAAACTAGAGGGGTCCAAGCAATTACAAAAGTTAGTAACTGAAACAATTAGACAGTTTCATCGACTGCTTTAGTATCCTTGGCGCAACCAATTCATTGGTAAAAATAACTGATTATATTCACTGTAAAAAAAATAATGAAATTTAATGTAAATGTAACAGAAGCAAAACTTAAGCACGTAACTGAAAATTAATGCTTTACATTAAATTTAAGACTTTTACTTAGGCTTGGCATGTCTGATACAATTAGGATAGTACAAGTTCATTAAATTTTTTAATGTACGTGCTTAACTTTTGCTTCCATTACATTACATTAAATTTAATGAACTTTTTTTTACAGTGTTGGTTAAAACTTACCGTAACCGTTTTTATTAGTTACTTTAACGATTTGACAAGAATTGAAGTAACCAGTAGGTTACTTTTTTGTAAACTAAATTTACCATTTTACTTGTGTTCTTTAAAGCAATAATTAATTACTTAGTGTAATCAATATTTTCCGTGCTGTATCTTCATATAAATCTCCATAGATATTCCATAACAACGAACTCCTTATTTATTGATTTAAGATTGCTAAATTTTTTTTTAAACGAAGTTTCTGTATTACATAAAACATTTTCGTGAAATAAAAGTACAAAGAATTTTAACAGCTGTGTACGGTATCTACGTAAAACACTAAAACCGCATTAAGTGCAGAGAGATAGAAGCAGGTACATATGCACTAATGCTCGCAGCAATCGATACTCGTCGCAATTTATAATGCATTTCCTACTTTTCCCCAGCTCCCGAAGCTCCTTAACTCGACGTTTCTTCGTTCGCGCATCTCTCCGTCTCTCTCCATCTCCTGTGCCATCTCCGTCCAACTCTCGCTCTTTCTCCAACTTCCATTTCCATCGGGTCGTGCGGGCGCGCGACGTTTCTCCCTTTCATCTTGCCGTCGGCGGCGCGTATCTTCTACCCGTAATATCATTTTAAAATCAAAGTTTTTCGAGCCGCGCGGCTGCGGGCGAACTTTTGTTTATTATTTGCGGCTCGTCGTAGGCGGCGCCGTCGAAAAACTTGGCCGCGTCTACGCGACCTCCGTCGCCGGCGGGCGTAACGCCCCGTAGGCCACGTGCGCGCCATAACCCGCTCCGCCCGCGGCTCCTTACCTCGTACCTCTTGCGGGCGCCGCCGACGCCCCGGGAATTTTTATGCGCGGCTAAAAAGCTCGGATTTTATCCTGGCCTCCTTTGTTTTCCGCCGGTGTTGCCGCTCGCTCGGCTTAATGCGCCTTTCCATAGAAATTGGACGTTATGGGCGACCTCCTCCGGCCCGTCTGCCTCTTACAATATTTAGCGCTGCGAATTTTTATGATCTCCGTCTTTAGCTAATTTAATTTGTGTTTGAAATAATGTTCTTCTTAAGGCGGGTTCTACAAATCTAATTTTTTATTTTGAATCTAGACTTTGCATTTTAAGCAAAAAAATATAAATTTTCATCAGTTGCTCAATTTTTTTCGATATTTTAAAGCCGTTTTACACGCATGTGAAGCTTTTTTCTAGCTTGCGTTCAGCAAGTTCTATATGCGAGTAGTAATTCGACTAAAGTAGTTATTCCTTCATACAGACCTACAAAATAAATTATTTTGCAGAAATTTTTAATCAATTTTTGGGTCAAATTTGAGTAGAAATCCATATATATATTATTACGTACAGGTTTCTGGATCACCACCTAGTTGGGGTTGTATTATTACGTACAGGTTTCTGGATCACTACCTATTGGGACTGCTTTGTATGCTTTAATGTTGATTGCTATAAAGCCATCTTCTATATGGTGGTAAAATTCTTACGGTTTATTGTAATAGATAAATTACCTATGCAGATCTTAAAGAACCACGGGTTCTTCAGCAGCATACTCAGGTTGCTTATTATTTACATTATACCCAAGCATATGTATGAGTGCAATGCCTAATTATTTTAACCGTAAGAGATTGTCACCCAAGGAACTCTCCTTGTCCAAATTTTCGAAGTTGATTTTAGCAGGATTGGTATATTAAAGATGATAACAAAACATGCAACAACTAAGCTAAATAAAGAACCATAGGACTAAGCTACAGGTGGTACAACAAAATGTAAAACAACTACTTAGCTAGCTTGATAGTCAATTAAATATATAATTTCAATGACAAGCAGATATTTCCAAGAAGAGGTTCAATACATTCAATATGTTCCTTTTAAATTTTCCTTTTGAATAAGTAAATAATATCTACTCGAATAGAATCTCAAGACAGTATTGAATTGTCGGTCTCATCCTTCCCAGTCAAATTGACGACCAGAAAATCCCCACTCAAGAGAATCCCCGCAATTTTCTGCTGGCGCACTTTTTGTTTGTGCTTCTGCCGTATGAAAAATAAAACCCTCCTCTCAATGAGACTCCCTTCTTTCGAACTCCCTCTCCTACCCACCCCCACATTTCGCTCTTGTCCCATGTACAAGTGATCTCTTCCTACTTACCAGCGCGATTTCCAACTATTCCCCGGTCTTTTCTCTCGTTTGTTTTACTATGAATTCATCGAATGATTCTCCCTCTCCCGGGAGTTCTTTTACGGATTCGCCACTCCTATAACCGTTACTTCGAATGAATTTAATTCAATACGTGGACGAGGAATGGAGTTTCAAGGGGGAGCTTTTAAGGGGCTTCATTAAGATTGAAAAAATCGGCGATACCAAAGCAAACGTTTACATTAACCTTCGAATTAATTGCGTTGATCATTAAACGGGGAAACTCGAACCCTGGGCTTTTCATTCGACAAGCTCGCGATTGTGAGATCGAAGGGAAAAGGGTAGGAGTATCTCATCACGGCATCTTTGAAGCCCGGCGGAACTGTAGCCCCCTGAATATTTACTTTTTTTAAATGAATACGCTGTGAGAGCTTTTCCTGAGGTCGCTAATTGTGATGCCGGGGGTTAAATTAAACTAGTGTACAAGGAACGCGAGAGGGAGTTAAGCCGTCGGAGACTGAGTGTAATACAGGCGTCGTTAAAAAAGTTATGGTAGCATGCAGGGGTAAATTATTAAACATTAATAAACGCGTGGGTGTAGCGTAGCAAAGTTTTAAAACTTCATTAGATTTAATGATCAAAGTAAGATGCAACTAGGATATTAGCGGACGGTATACCAGTAAGAGTCAGCTGTGGTTAGACATTACCAAATTTAATTATTCCTCGGTTCATTTCACATTATTATATTGTTCAAAGTATTTAATTACATTACATTACATCTACCTACTACACTGTTGTCTATCACCTATTAGTACAAAATGTTTTTGAATTGTTATCTACACTGTGTGGTCGAGATCACCCGTTCACCAATTCTAAAATTTAAAATATACGATTATATGAAAACTGGTTGAGATGAATGTTGCTGGTCTCTGAAGGATACATTCTACATTTAGACTATGTATTACAGAATTTTTCAGTCTTTCCGAATCCGGAAACAAAAATAAGGGTTTCTATATTTGAAAAAACAATGTTGACCTTGAAATAACCTTGAAAACGATGAAACAGCCGCAAACAATGAAACAAGATGTAATACCTCTAATCTAACCCATAGTGAAAGTTAATTGATTCAAAGGTCCCCTGCACCTCATTTGCAGAAAGCGAAGTCAGTCAGTCGTCCGCGTCGCGGCAAATCGATATAGCGAGGCGGCGGTGTCGTCGGCGGGCAAGTCCCACCCTCCCGACGATCCCGTCGCACTTTCTTTGACGGACAATGAGCCGGCGGGCGTCAAAGGGTCCCGGCTGCGCGAGAAATTGAGCGTTTAACGGGCGGCTCGGCCGCGAGTGCATCGTCGGCGCTCACAATGGTCGCCCACGGGGTCGATCGGCCGTGTGCGTTAGCGCTCGTCCCATCAGCGGAATTGGGCCAAGCGCCCCGCGCGACAAAAGAGGCGGCGCGCCCGGAAACAGACGTCCGAGTGACAGAAATTATTTCGCCTGAGTGGAGTGTGTCGCAGAGCTTTGACGGCCCGAGGAATTGAAAAGGCCGAATCGCTGGCTGGCCTTTCCCACCCCACCCCAATATTTTTTTTTTCTGCATCCACCAGCCACTTCGATTCGATTGCATCCATCGACTCCTCTTTTTTATTTCCCCCTTTTTTTAAGAGGAAGTAAATATCCAGAGAGCAATAAACATTTCAGAAACGTATTTTCAACAACCATCTAGCAATGTCGTTGAAATGTTCGGAAAAGTGTAAGATCCAACGTTTATGAAACGTTGTTGAAACATCTTTAAAATGTGTGATTCGAAATAGTTTTTACTTAATTTGAGTTATCAGTTCATTTGAGATTATTTGAGGTTAGGTAACAGAACATTTATCATAGGTAGAAATAATTCGTCCTAAAGTACATCCTACAGAATATCCTACAGGACAACCTGTAGGACGTCTTGCATAACGTACTATTTTCGACCATTTTAGTACAGCATGTAGAACGTTTCGCAGGACATCCTGCAGGATATCCTGTAGGACATCCTGTAGGAAGTACTACAGGTCATTATATAGAACGTCCTACAGGTTGAAAATAGTACGTCATACAAGATGTCCTGCAACATATTTTTTAGGATGTACTTCAGGATGTACTTTAGGGTGTACTGCAGGATGTCCTACAGGATAGACTTCAGAGTCTGAACTGCAGGATATCCTACAGGGTGTCCATTTTTTCAATAGGATGCAATTTATTTCTTACTGGTTACATTAGAACACAGGTTCAGTTCCATAATTCCATAATCAGTTCTCATGGAACTACTTCTAATACGTTGATTTTTTAGCTACGAGTACCAACTCTTTTTCATCAGGTAAAACGCAAAATCATTGAAGAATCCACATCCTGTGCGAGAAATTGTCAAAATCGTTTGGAAAGAGTCGCGGGTGAAAATTAAACGCACGGCTCAGAGCCGATAGCAGGGTAAAATTTGCATCGACTGGAATCCACCGGACGTTTATCGCTAAAATGTTCGTAATAAATGTTACGCGCGAATTATCCGGCGAAATGTTAATGTTCCGAATTTGCGTGGAAAATTCGATCGAAGGCAGACACAAGCGCACTATATACACTTCAGGGGAAAGCGGAGGCGAGGGAAAGGGGGTGGATTACGGTACTTTTTGATGGAATATTTCGTAGGCACGTTGGTAGCGAAAATAAGTTTAGTTTCCGGAAAAGAGTTTTCGCGAAAGTCAAAGAACTCGAAAGAGTGTGTAGGAAGGATAAGAAAAAAGTTGGGCGAGACAGAGTCGGCGAATGGAAGGAATATTAAGAGACAAACAAACAGTCCGACAAAGTTGCTTCTTTAAGCGCGATAATAAACGGCCGGAAATCGGAGGACTGAGTTTCAATTATAATTTATAATGAATCCGTTCTCTCGAGCTAAAAACCGCGGATTTCCCGGCTTTCGATGGCGAAGTTAAAGGGGAAAAACTTGTTAATGATTTTACACTCTCCTGCAATTTGAGATAGAACTCAAAATTTAATCGGATAAACAATGAATAAAGTTTCAATTTTAATCATAAAACAATAATATTTATTGGGGGTGAGTGAAGTAATTGTGGTCAAGAGGTAATAAAAGTTTTTTAATAGATCTTGTAATGCTAACAATATTTCCAATTTATTAAACCCTTAAATAGCAACTGACAATGAAAATATTCGGTTTTTTCAAAACCTGACCATCATTACCCCGTTCTCCCCTGATTGACATTACACTTGAAAGAGTAAGTCGAACGAATCTCCCCATTCCGTCTGTCCATCAAGCCGTAAACGATTAAATAACGGGCAAAAAAGCATTTCAACTTGATTAAAACCATGAAACAATTTACTCCTCTCATAAAAGCCGGTAGTTTAACGTATACGAAGAAAAATATCGTTAGTGGCTATGGCGGGTGAATGGAGGCAGTCGAGGCGACGCGTGGGATTAGACGTGAAGCGTTAACAAAGAGCCGAGGCACATACGCGAAAGCTCACAATGGCAGATCAAGAGAGAGTGAGAGAGGGAGAGATAGAGAAGAGAGAGAGCAAAGGTCAGAGAGAGGCAGAGAAGTAGATAAAGAGGGTAGATGAGAGGAGAGAACAGAGGGAGAGGTAAAAGAGAATGAAGAGAGAAAAAGAGAGAGAGAGAGCGTATGAGAAAGTGAGAGAGGGAGAGAGAGAGAGTATGAGAGAGCATGAGAGAGTGAGAGGGGGAGAGGGAGGGAGAGAGAGAGTATGAGAGAGTATGAGAGAGTGAGAGAGGGAGAGGGAGAGAAGCAAGTGGTGTCGGGGAGGACGTCGGGCGGGCCATTTCAGCTGTCGATACGTCCTCGCGTCAGGGCCAAATGATCAGCGACGGCGATTGCGCTGCTGCCCGCGATATAACCTGGCCCTCGTCCCCGACGTCGCGCCGGGTAATCTCTTCATTTTCGATCGCCAACCGCAGACGCGAGATACTCCCTCCGCGACACTTCCCTTTTTTTCCTTTTTCCACTTACGAGCGAACTCCTGAATGCTCATAAAACCCATTGAGATATCAATTATTATTGCGCTCATGCATCAATTAGGTACGATTTTTAATTATAATTTAATCATAACGAATCACAGAAGTTGGAGCTTGGATATTAATAAACGAAAAAAATTTTAATTATGGAAGTAAATTTAAAATTTTCTAATTAATTAATTGAGTGATGGATCATCGACAATTTGTTCCTATCATATTTCAATTTGCAATTGCAATTTTCCGAATTTTATTAAACTTTTTGAACATTTTGTACGATTGAGAGGGACGTCTTCCTTGAAAACGCATGATCAAATAATTAATTTCCAATTAATATTTATTTTGCAAGTAATTAAACGAAATTCGAAACTTAATAAACTTAAATTTATTAATTAATTAAAAAAAACGTTAATAAAATTAAATTTCCTTATATTTGGTTATAAACGTTTATTCAAATTTTTTAAAAATCGTTTATTAAATATTACTTCTTTACTGTTATTTATGCATGTCAAATCTGTAACTGAAATCATATCAAATTATTCTGCAGGAAGTTAATCAAGCATTACCACTTGTACATTATCTGCACATAAATATGATGTCTGCGTGATATATTATTCTCGATATTATACTCGCTTTGATTTATCAACCCTGTGATGTGTATTTATACATCGTATGATATTGTGAAATAATAAATTGTATTAATTATTGGCTCTATTGAAAGGGTACTAAAATAACAGTTTTTCTTTGTAAATAAAGTTATTAGCTTATTAATCTTGTTATATTTGTAATCTATTCAATGTAGAAAAAAATAATATAAATAACTGATCATCGCCGACAGACACTACATTATTTCTCGCAAAATTGAATTAAAAACTTTTTTGCAGCAGCTTTTTTATGCAATAAACCTTATATAATAAACAACAAAAATGTTCATTTATTATGGAATAAAAGACTATATTTCATTTAATCCATCATATATTTAGCAATAGTCTATGCCGACGTGTCGTCTTCATTAATAAATATTACAATCATTTTTATTTCGAAAACAATTTGTTTTCGAGTGTATAAAAAACGTCTTTTTCCCGTCTTTCAAACCCGAACCCACATTGCCACAGACTGCATCCTTAAAACGATCGGCTTCCCGTGGAGAGCCGATGCCGCCGGAAATCCAATGATATTTTTCCGCGAAATATTCAGGGAGGAACAAGGGTGGAAGGGGGAGAGTCTCGTCGCGTCTCTCCACTATAGCGACCCGTGGCGCGACGAGAACCGACAGCCGAGGAGGAAAGCCGCCGGGAGGCGACGCCACGGAGATCAGGGAAAATGCGGGGAGGCGCAGAGCCTCTCCGGAGGGGAGGATCGCGTGATGCGTTCGTTTTTATCCGGGGGAGGTAAGACCGGCTCAGGCCTCGGATGCGCCGCGCCCCGAGCTCGTCACCTGCGCGAAACTCTCGGAGGTAAAGATACTTGTGCTTTAGCAGAAAAAAATTTTTAGATTTGGTGATTTTTTTTCCTAGAGTATTGAATGCTCTGATAGTATGCGTAGGTGACATTCACTTGGAAAATGTTAGTGTACATAAATTTCAGTTATTCACAAGTAAAGAATAAGATAATGATAAAAAGAACAGAAATTGTTTCATTAAATAGTTTAATTTAAGCCTAAAAAATGATTCTTAGTATTTCCATTTTATTGTTTAAATTGTTATTGGTGCTCATGTTAAGTGAAAATATTTGAAGTTAACGAGTTAATTGAAAACCTTTTCAGTAACCGAAAATTCTTAGTAATCGCTGAATTTCATCGGAAATAATTGGTATTCATTAAAATTCATTGGAAAACATTGAAAATTCTTGGAAATCTTTGAAAGTCTTTGAATCCGTAGTATTTAATAATCATTCAAAATTTTGAGTAACCATTAGTAATTTTTAAAAATCTTTAGAACTTGAAATTTTACAATGATTTCTCAAGTGCGCAGCCTCCTGTTTTTCGGCATATAGACTTTTTAATTAAAGACCTTTTACTCTGTTTTCTTTTTTGTTGAAGTTTCTACGGCTCATAGTTATTATCGGAAAAGGAAATACAAGATTGTGTTTCGAACACATCTTTGGAGGGCTACAGCTAAAAGTTCCATTTGAAGTGTAATTTCTTGCACATAAATTAGTTCCCAATTCCGTATTTAATACACAATTTTTTTCTCTGTATAGTTGCTTCAAACTATAACTAAAGCTCCCAAAAGCGCTATAAAATTCCCAACAAGTTCGCAGCATCGTCAAAGTCCTTTTTCCCCGACGAAGATAACACGTTTCGCAGTCTTTTCGCGTCGCATAATATTCACCGGTTGCGCGAATACGGCGAAGAAAATGGAGCAAAAGCGCAGCAAAAGAGAGCAGCGGGACGGCTGGAAAAGTCGCGGGGGTGGCGAGGGGAGAGGGATCGCGTCCCGCGTCTCCTAGGCGATACGGCCTGGGTCCGGCCGTGGAAGCATCTGCTACCGCAAAGCCGCGGGCTCGCCTGACCATCCGTCGCCGAGCATCCCGCGCGAGCCGGAATTGTTAGACTCGCTGCGAACCGCACCTGAGGAAAAGCCACTCTGCTTCTGGTGCTGTACAATATTCTATATTTCAGATATTCTAATTTTTTTTATCAAATTGTATTTGATTTTCCAGTATAGGTAAGTTTAATTTTTAATTTTGAGTAAATAACTTGAACGTTTGGCAGCGGTATTTGATTAGAATGAAACAGGCGATCTCGACGAACCAAAATGTATTTTATTACTTTGCCGACGTTTCGATGTTTTTGTTTAACATCTTCATCAGGGTTGAAAAAATTACAAAGAAGAGAATTCATGAAGTCATTAGTACACGGATAGACTATCCACGAATTAATACAACACGGGCGCAAAACTAGTACTAAACGCTGGGTAAATTTTACTGAGCGTTCCGTAATTTTTTTAATACGTAGTCTTTACTAGCAGAACAGCTATTTTTACTGAACTGTTCGGTAGTTTTATACGGCAGTATGTTAAAGTTTAAGTTAGGTTTGGTCATGTGACCGGTTCTAGCGCATGCGCATAATATCTTATTTTCCGCTGCGCAGGAGTACGTCGTTTTTACGAGGCAGTTCGGTAAAATTTGCCGAGCGGATAGTATTATTGCCGTGGCATATGGTCCCACAATTACGGTTCGTATCGGTAACTTTTACGCGTTTTTTAAATTTTAACAGAAAATTCTGTCCGTGTACACACAATTTTTTAAAAAATCTGTAACGTACAAATCCGAGGTGTATATATTTGCACTATAGGCGCGTTTCGTCCCAGATCAGCCTACTGGACTCTTCAGTAAGGCATGTAGACTGATCCTGCCTTAGACGCGATTTTGAAGAACACAACTTAATAAAAATAATTTTACTTTA
>JAXIUT010034841.1:0-13935 GCA_035586675.1 Eurytoma californica | reverse complement strand
TATTAATTTCAAGCGGTGGGCATTTGCTACCGCTTGAATAAATAGTTCCGCAAGACCGATAAAACATTTTTCTTTATTAAAAAACACTGATGTTGAAGTTACGTGAGCTGAGCTATATATTTCACTTAGATTTGATGAGCATTATATTCTAAGCGGTTACCTTCTCGCAGGTAACCTACCAGATGCCACGCGGCACACCTGGTAACTTAATTGGTGAGCTAAGCCGACTTGAACAGGCGATTACCCGTAGATCAAATGGTAATGTTGATGAGGGTGAACTGGCGAGTAGGTGAGTTGATGAAGATGGTGAGCCGTGATTCAGAGAGCGATAGTCCGAGAGCGTCAAGATGGCATCGAGGGGACCTCAAGTCGGCGGCGAGGGGATGCCAAGTCGGCGGCCGGCTGCCCGTGCTCCGCTGAGCGTCGCGCGAGTCAAGCGAGCGCCGCACCCCGGAGCTGCTGTTACGCAGTGGCGCGTCAGTAAGTGAACAGATACGTATAATCGAATTACTAGTATTTCAAAATTCTCTATTAAACATATAAAGGATAGTGCGTAATCCGCAAAAACTAATAATAAATTTTATTTTTATATTATGATTTGTATAGTACAATTTCTGATGTTACTGAGCCATTTTGATTTGCAAAATAATCGCACTTGCGGTTCTCTAAGAGCAACGCTCCATATGGCAACCTGGATTGTTGTTACGTGAAAAGCACGGAACTGTATGCATGTTCAAATAGCTGTGCCCTGCACGTAATTCTCTTATAATTTATTACGCGGCAAAGATTCACGCAGTGGAGAGAGTGAGATATAATCCGCGTCGTGTTGTGCGTCCTATACAGGCCCGCCTTTTCGTAGTGTGGCTATGTAATTGCGTTTTGTTTTGGATTTGGGTTTGAAAATAAATTAAAAGAACGTATATTCAGTAAAGTCGGAGTTCCCTAAACTAATGTATTTTTCGCCTTACCTCGGTCGAAAATTCAATTTCCGTTCCTGCCTACCTCCGTCGAAAATCGTTGTTCCTTCCCTATGTAACGTCCTTCCGTTACCACAAGCTCTCTACCGCAGCCAAGTCGGTTCAGCACGGTCACTACCGTACCGACAGACGCTACATCAACTACATCACTATGCGAACGCCCCCTTTAGTCATAATTATGTACAATGTCAATCTAAGCACAACTTCCTTTCACTCGTTACTAAGGGCGCTAATTTTATTCTAAATGCACCCGTGCATGACGGCTAACTTGCTCGTCATTAGCCGAAATTCGGGTATAAAAGGCGGGGCCAACAAGGCCCCGGCGCTCTTCATCCTGACGCTTCTTCTGAGGGATCTACGCTGCTAGTCGGTATTAAATTCATTTACCTTTTGACTTTCGACTTAGTCGTTTCCCAGTCTAACTTAAATATCTCTCCAAAGTGGAGTTGTGCCCAGATTCTCGTTCCATTCGAAATCTGTACAAGTTTTATCTGAATAAAAGTATTATTTATAACTACTCAATTCGTGTCGCGTCATTTAAACTTCTGCGCCACACCTCCCTTCCGGACCTACCTGGCACGAGAGGAAGGTCCATCAAGGAGAAGCAGTCGATAACTATTACATCAAGGTTAGTAATTTTAAGTATTAAAGCTCACTTCCTATTCGCTTTATCCCGAAATCCTTTCCTATTGCTAAGCCGCCTCGATCCCGAGGTAAATCGCGCAAGCGTTGTCCGAAACCGAGGCGACGCGAGTAAATCTAATTCTCCTCGCGCTTTATTGTAAACGCGCTTATCCTTACACGGTAGGACGTAACAATTGGGGGCCCATCTCCGGGATAATTTTTTAGCAAAAACAGGAAATTTTTTTTAAGATGGCAAAAGCCACGGATAGAAGTGAGGAAGCGCGAAAAATCATCGCAAACGTTATCGGGCACGCGGAACCCACATTTACCAAAAATCGCGACCCCGCGTGGCCAGAACTAATAAATTACTTGCAACAAAAGTATCAAATCGAGCACGAGCTCCCAGCAAACCGACAAACAGCTTTCACAAATTTCTTCGGAAATTTTCCCGAGTTGCGCACAGAAGCCTCACTAGCTTTCTGTCAAAGTGAACTTGCTTTAGACGCTGTATTAGCCCTAGCCGCCGCAAATATTAATCTACAAAATATTATTAATATAGTCACCGACAACGGCGACATTAAGAAAATAAAACCACAAATCACCAATTTAATTAGTAATCTCACGGACATCACGGAAGATGCCACCATATACCAATCCGTGAACGCCACTAATACCGCGGCCGCGACACATCAGATAACACGAAAAATCCAGAAATCCTTAACACTATACCAGCGTCGACTCGTGCGAATAACAATTTTAACTTCCCACCAACAAACCCAACCCAGCCTCATAATAATCTTTTTACTCCCATAAGTAATATCGCAAAAAATTCACTGTCAACAAATACGATACCAAGCGACATTTTTTCACCTAATCCTAATGCCCTGCCCATTAATCCAGATAACGAAGCAATGTTCACTCGTTTTATTAAAATACGTCTAACAGGCGAGGCGCTAAAAGCAACTCAAGGAAAAATTTTCAGCTCGGTCGGAAGTCGCTAACTTCCTAGATAAAATTTTCGGTTCCGCTAAAACATGTCTACAGCTAGGCGGGGAACTAGCCTTGGTAAAACAAAAACAAGACGAAAACGTTATAACTTTTGCAAATCGTGTGCGCGCCATTTCGCAGCAAATTCTTGAAGCAGCCCACCGCGAAAATCGTAAAAGTTGTAATTTCTGTGACCAACTAACAAAAGATTTGGTAAAATATTTTACAAGGGGACTGCCATGAGATTTACGCGCGCGACTCGACAAACATCCCAATTTAGAAGAAGCCACCGCGCAAGCAATTGAAATCGAACAAGAATTAGTTATGTACGAAAATTCGGAAAATAAAATAAATTATGTCAACATAGTACAAAATAACGCCGTGGAAATTTGCTCTTATTGTTCGAAAACCGGGCATAATAAGAGTTGTTGATGGGCGCGCAATAAAGCTCAAGCGGGAGCAGGTAGCGGAATGCGTAACGAGGCCCCCCAGTGGCAAGAAACACGCCATTTCTCGAATCGGCAGCAGCAACCTCGCGAACAAAGAGATCCGCCATCAAACTTTCCAAACCTCCCCACCGCGAATCTTCAAACCAATTACGCGTCTAAAAATAGCACCGAACATCCTAGCGACGCGCGCACGCATTGAACCAGAACGTCCGGTCAAATTCAACCTTCCAACAAGTCAAGCGGTGTAACTATTGCAAGAAGCTAGGTCACCTTATCGAAAACTGCCATAAGCGAGCCTACAATAATCAATTGAGAGCTCTGGGAAACGGTGAGCGTTTTTCAGCGACGGGCGCCCCACGAGAAACGAAACCCGAGCAGTGCCCAGCAACCTCAACAAACGAACAGCAATCAAATTAATAAAAAAATTAGTCAGGCTTAACTTAAATAGCAGAGCCCCGGCGGTAGTATTGAAAACGAAATTTTCGTGGTTTACAGTAATGCTAGACACCGGCGCGGGCCCTTCATTATTAAAAATTACAAGCAAACCCGAGAATCTCGCAACCGACACGAGCGAAATCCTCGAGTTAAAGGGAATCATGAGCAGCAGCATATGCACTTTGGGTAAAATCGAAATACGCGTTAAAGATTTATTAATCCCAATGCATTTAGTGCCGCACGATTTTCCTATCGAGGAAGATGGACTGTTGGGTAGCGAAATTCTCAGAAAATTTCAAGCCAATATTGACTACAGTAGAAACATTTTAAAACTCGGAAAATATAAGTTTCCGCTCCTTAAGACCACGCATGGGAGTGCAAGAGACGGCGGGCTGATGGTGGTACGAAGTCACGCACCGCCGGAGACTGAAAAAATGGCTTCGCCATCCGCTCGTTCCCAGACGACCGACCGCGGATCTTTCTATTTTCAGGGCAACGAGTCGCACCCTTCGAAAAAGTGTGTTCCTTTTTCAAAGGTCGACCAGGGTATAATTCATGATACTGAGATCAATTCAAACTCAAGCGCGTCTAACTCGCGAAAGCATCGCAATTTAAACACGCTTAATTCGTTCAATAATCAAAATAATGCGCAAAAGCATCGCAATTCAAACGCGCCGAATTCTGTTAATAACAATTCAAACGCAAGCACGTCTAACTCGCAAAAGCATCGCAATTCAGATTCTAACGCGCAAAAGTCATTAAATAATCAAAGTAATCTCAACTTCAACACAAGCGCGTCTAACTCCTTAAACATTCAAAAACAACACAAATCAGACTTAAACGTGCTAAATTCTTTAAATAATCAATCTGGTTTCAAACCAGGCCCGAACATGACTAATTCATTAAAAGAACAAAGGCCTCGTAATATAACCTCAAGCGTACCAAATTCTTCAAACAATCACACGCATGTCAAATTAAACCCAAGCAGGGATATTTCATTGAACAACCACGAGCATCATAAATTAAACGAAAATCAGCCTAATTCCTTAAATAATACAGAGTATCTCAGCGCGCACGTAATTGTTAAACCAACAAACGAAGTAAACTCAGCACCCCGTAAAGTTGTTAAATTCATACAAGACAATGGTACGCAACTTTCTAAAACTGACAATAAAGACACGAGAAATTTAATGCTACAAGGACCCACGCAAAGACCAGATAAAAATAGCGTTCGACCGGAAATCCATACAAATAATAAGACATTAAAAGCATCAAGCGTAACGCACAAGGAAGCATCCAGTCTCGGACCAGCCCAATTAGGAGTATATGCAAATGAGCACCAGCTCACTTTTTCCCAAGGCGAAATAATAATTTCGGAAAATATTCCACAGGAAAGCGTAACCCCCAATACGGCAGCTGAAACGGTCAAACAACAAAAGGAAACGGCCTCTCTAATAAAAAAAATAGCGGTGACGAATGCTGCCTTAACCTTACCGTCGCTTCAACAGCCCCAAGAAGTACTCTAGCTACTACGAACTCCCTTGACCCAGGCAGCGACATAAAAACAGGGGCCAATGCACCCTCGACTAATCCTAGCCTTTCCACAAAGCCGACCAACAAAAAGGATATTTTATTTCATGTAGAAAGTCTTAAACAAATTTTACAACGCATACGTAACTCACGGAACAAACTCAATCGCTACAAAAACCGCGTTAGCGGAGAAATTTTAACTATTTTGGGATTATGGCATAAAATTTATAAAACTGAACCGTAAGAAAATGCTTTAGCCAGCGATTTACTAAACTTTAACTATAAAGTCTTGGACACCAGGAATATTAAATTAACATTATAACCGAGATTTCGCAAATTATTAAAACACTAAATAAATTTTCAAGTATACTAATTCTAGGTCAAGAATCCAATAAATTAGACTACGACACGTGTAAAAAAATCTTCTGCATTAATTCCGAAAACTTAGACTCGACGAGAACAGAAAAAATCAAACAGCTCCTCCGCCTTAGCCATTTAAACGCCGCGCAAGAGAAAGCAATCTCCGACCTCTTGCTCGATTTTAACGATAGGTTCTCCATCCCCGGCGATAAGCTAGGCGTCACTTCTATATCAGAGCATGAAATTTCTACTATTAACAACGTGTCCGTACGCATTAAACCGTTTAGGCACCCACCAATTTTACGCGAAGTAATTAACCAGCATATTAAAGAAATGCTCGACAATGGCATCATCGAGCCCTCTATGAGCGCATATTCGGCCCCTATATTCTGCGAGGATAAGAAACCCGACTGAGAGGGTAATAAAAGACACCGAGCAGTCATTGACTACCGCAAAATTAATACTCTAATCCCCGACTTTAATCAACCGGTACCAAATATCGCAGATATTTTAGATACAATCGGCCACGCAAAAATCTACTCTACTTTTGATTTAGCATCGAGTTACCATCAAATAGGAATAAAGAAAAGTGACCGGCACAAAACAGCATTCGCCTGCGAGTTAGGATTATTTCAATTCTGCCGCTCGCCTTTCGGCCTCAAAACCAGCGCGTCCGTTTTTCTTGCACTTATCGCAACCGTCATCGCCGGTCTAAAAGGCATTCGTAGCATTCTTGACGACATTTGCATTTTTTCCGAAACCTTCGAATAGCATTGTCAAATTCTTAAAGAATTATTTAAACGTTTACGCAAATCTAGTTCTTGAACGCGACAAATGCGAATTTCTCAAAGAAGAAATTAACTATTTAGGACACATTATAAGCAAAAACGGAGTAAGACCAGACCCATCAAAAATAGAAACCGTCAAGAAATTTCCCGTTCCAAAAAACGAGAAAAATATTAAACAATTTCTCGGTTTAGTCGGCTATTACCGGCGTTTCATTCAAAACTTCGCAAAAATCGCTAAACCACTTACAAACTTATTAAAAAAGGATCAGCCCTTCGATTGGGATAGCAAAGCACAAGAAGCTTTCGAAGAATTAGCCAACCGCCAATACTCATTCCGCCAAATTTTAACGAAGAGTTCATTTTAACCACCGACGCGTCTGGTTACGCGATCGGCGGAGTACTCTCACAGGGGGAAGTCGGCATGGACAAGCCAGTAGCGTTCGTTTTGCGATTTTCTAAGGAAGCTCTCGCAATTGTCTATTCGATTACGCAATTTAGACCGTACCTCTATGGTCGAAAATTTACGCTCATCACGGACCACAGACCGCTAGTATGGCTAAATTCACACAAGGACCCAAGCTCCCGCGTTACGCGATGGCGTTTAAAATTAGCAGATTACCAATTCGAAATCAAATATAAAAAAGACAGCGCTAACGTCAATGCCGATTCACTTTCGCGTAACCCGGTCATCGCACAAGTTTTAAGCATCACCGAACAAGCTGGCGGGGACGCCAACCTCACTGAGGAGGGGGAATGACTAGCCGTCGCCAGTACGGCCCCTCTCTCTCAGGGGCCCGCCCCCTGCGACCACGCTGATAGACCGCCCGATGGTATGCTCACGCGCCAGCGAGCAGGTAGGCAGGCTAGCGCCAAATATGCCAACACCATAAAAGCGCTCGCTCCTCGGAAACAAAAAAAAAGAGCGGGTCGCTTGCAAATGCCACTACTCAAGGATATCGATCTTCCGGCAGCTGCTGTCTCGCAAGCCGAGAACGGCAGCAACTTAGATAATACGAACTCCTCAATGCCTGGTGTCCACGAGCACCTTGACACTGAAGAAAATTTCATACCCAATGCCCGAGCTCCTTCACCCGATGTACACTTTCTGGACGAAAGCATTTACAAAAACGAAAAAATCACGGGTGAACCGCCCGTAGAGATCCCCGCGTCATGCGAAGAAACCTTCAACCCAAATAACCTCATCTACTCTCGGGAAAAGTTATTTATGAGAAAGGACAATTTTTGATATTTTACGGATACCAAAGGAAAGGCACTTGACCAAGGAGCTTCACTCCTTCAAGCCAAATGCACATTATCCTACCTTTAGGAAATTCAAACCCAGAAAGTCTCCCAAATACACTAGAAATTTTCGTCACTCTTTTTTCGCAATTAAAAGATTTACTATCACAAAACAATATTGCAACCTTTAGCCTTGCCAAATCAGCATTTATCGAAAATATTGAATTTCAAAAAATAATTAACCTACTAAAAAAACAGCTTACCGGAACGGAAGTTAAAATCATTATTTGCACCGGTCAGATTAAACATCCACAACCCGGAGAACGTAATCAAATGATCGAAGAAGCTCATAGTTCGGCAATCGGAGGACACAAAGACGTAACAAAAACTTATAATAGAATTCGACATAGATATAATTGGGAAAATTTAAAAACCGATGTACAGACTTTTATACAAAAATGCGCTACGTGCCAATTAAAGAAATTAGTTCGAGTCAAAACTAAACAAAAATTAATTATTACTGAATCCGTAAATATTCCTTTCCACTTACAAGCCATGGACATCGTCGGTGTATTGCTACGGACGGCGGATGGCAACAAATATATTCTCACTATACAAGATCAATTTACTAAATTCTCTATCCCCGTTCCGCTAAAAGATCAAACAGCTGTATCCGTAGCCGACGCTCTGATTAGACGTTTGATCTGCGTTTTCGGAGCTCCTCAAGTAATACTAACAGATCAAGGCACTAATTTCCTTAGCAAATTAATCAAACAGGTCGCAAAAATTTTTAAAATCAAGCAAGTTAAAACCACCGCTTTTCACCCGCAAAGTAACGGTTCGCTTGAACGGCGCACACACCTCTCGTCGACTATTTAAAGGTCTTCGCCAGCGATCACATGGATTGGGACCGCTGGGTAGAACTAGCCATGCTTAACTTTAACACAGGCAAGCACGAGGGTACTCAGCACACGTCTTACGAGTTGGTGTTCGGGCGTTTAGCTCGACTACCTGCTAGCGAGCCGCTCGAATGCGAGGATCTCCCTCCTACTTATTCCGACTATATCCAACAATTAGTCACCCGTCTCAACACCTTATATGAAAGCGCCGCTAATAAGCTTAAATTAGCCAAACATAGGGCTAAAGCATATTACAACAAGAGATCGAATCCTGTCGAAATCAAGGTTGGTGATCATGTTTGGCTATTCAGCGGACCTAAACCTCACAAGTTTGATAATCAATATCTAGGCCCATATATGGTCTTAGAAACTTGGGAGAACGGAAACGTTAGAATTCAGATAAATCACAAAAACTCTAAGGTAGTGCATAGTAATCGCTTACGCTTATCCAAAATAACCACTAACGCTTAAAAACAAAATAAACAAGCTAAAATACCAGCAAAACACTATATTAATAAGCGCTTCTCTATTATTAATATTAATAACAAAAAAAAAGCAACAACAAAATTTTTAATCACTCAAGATGCTCAAAATATACTCACATGAATTTAATTTTGCAGATGCACAGATTTTGCTAATTTACCTCCTGGGGACTTCTCTCCTACCAAATATTCAAGCCCTCATAGCGTACGACTGCGGTAAAAAATTATCCAATTTTACTACCTTCTCATTAATTGATATCGAAGAATGCGATATACGGGACCCCGTGATTAACAGCATGAAGGTACAAATAGCGGTAGTACAAGCTAACGAATTTACAATGGCGCGCGTATTATACTGCAAGGTCGTTATAAAACGCACTGTACAATATTGCGGCATGCACTCTCACACGTCGACAGTGAGGGGCGGCGAAGCAGTTTATGTAAGGGAGACATCGCGCGACGAGTGTCAATAAATGCACAGACACCTTACGGCTAAGATCGCCACCTCAATTTTTCAAGACCTAAGCGTTAATCAGAACTTAACACAAACTCTGATTCACCGACGCTTTGGCGGGGTGGCGGGGCCACACCTCGGGCGATCAGGAAGGTTAAGCTAACTTGGTGCGGTTGCTACTTGGATGGGTGACCGCTCCAATGAGGCGGCCTTGTTGATCGCTTAGGTGTTGTTCCACACTCAACAAAGTGAGCGGGAGGTGTGAGGTGGACGAATTCGGTGCCCAAGCCTACGAAATGTGACTTGGACATCAAATTTGTGCCATCTCAATACACCGACCACACCGGGGCGGGTTTTCCTAAATGGCATTTATCCCACTGGGTTTGGCCATAGGTTTTCCCCGTCCCACAGGCATAACCCTGGGCAAATGCGGTGTGGAGTAGAGAGGGCTTAGGTACTAAGCATATTTAGATAGGAAAATGTAAGGAATGTAAAATAAGGAAAGGAATAATAATAAAGGTTTGGAGGATACGCGCGCTGGGCCTAGTTGGCTGCGTGGAAACCAACATTTTAAAAAACACTACTTTTGCTTCGCTGAACTCGAACTACGACATTTTTAGTCATCAATGAAAATGGGTACTTAATTAGATTGCAAAAGTAGTTAAATACATGGAATCGTGTTTGACAGCAATTTACAAACTACATTTTCTGGTGAAAGGAGTTTCTGATCCGTTAAAACTTTGTTTTAATAATTGTTAACAGAACTTTTTTTCAATTTTACCCCCCCGTTAAATATGGAAAAGTAATTTTGCGTTCGCTTGTCACATCCGCGCGGGGTCCAAAGAGCGAAAGCCGACGCGAAGGGGCAGGTGCAAAACGATTGATGAAACTGCGACGGGGTCTGAGACGCGCCTGGGGTGGGGTGACAAATCGCGTTCGCCCGGGTGCAGGCGGCGCGGGGCGCAATTTAGCCGAGCGGGCCGCGCGCGGCCAACGCGGAAGTGCGCCGCCGCACGAGGGACTCAATCAATCCGAACTCGAGCGCCGCCTCCGCGGGACGCACGGCCGCTCCACTTGTTGTTCGCCGACTTGTTGATGCGAAAATGCATCCTTCTTAGTCGCGCGGCCCCGTCTCACGGCCCGTTGCGTTAAATGCCTTCGCGCATCAGGTGCGATGCTGCGGCGCCTTTTTGCGTACGCGGACAGGGAGAAGCCTCCGGGTCAACGCCTCGCGTGTTAAATTTGGAAATTAAACGATTTCCTGTTGCGAACTGCCATTTCAATCGCATACATAAGCTTTTGTTCAACGGGTTCGAATAAAAAAGTATGGTTTGTGTCCGCAATGCTATAAAAAGATCGCATATATCGACATCGTATATCGAAAGTCCAAATCGATTTCGAAGAAGTTTTAACTCCACTGCAATCAAGAAAGGTACTAAATTCAGAGGGTGCTAACTCGCAAAGTAAAGTTAGTACCTTTTTGGATTGCAGCAGAGTTAAAACTTTTTTGAAACCGCTTTTTGACTTAGGACTTTCTAATCCCAACCGTCGATATATTACAGGTATACTATATATGCAGCAAGCTTAATAAAAAATGTTATTATACTCAATATTATAATACAATTTCTAATGTTTCATTCAAATCGTTGGCCCAGATAATTGATTATGCGGCCCTATTTTTATTTTATTTTTTAATACTCATTTGGAATTAAATACAGCCAGGAAATTTTATTGGTATATTAAGGATAGTAACTTAAATAAACTGAAAGTGGATTTATAATGTATGAAAGCTCCGAGTACAGTTATTGAACAAAATAGAATTTGATGAACCGGAAGATTTCGAAAACTTGCTAAAAATAGATATTGTAAAATATAGGCCAAAGGATAAAGTGAGCCCATTGAACCGTCCGTGAAACATTCATAAACATAATTCATAAATAATTTTTTTTTAACTTCGTAAATATATTCTTTTTGCTACGAAAAGTATTTTATGCAAATTCGTTAAAAAATAATGCATTTTGAAATGAAACTAAAAATGTGAATTGAAAATTCAAAGCTTTGTAAATTTTTTTTTGAAATTTATTTTCAATGGAACTACGCTCTTCCCTAGCGACTGTACGCCATAGCTGAAAAAATGATATAACGTGACTAGATAAAAGTACACGCAGTTTTCTAAAATTCTCGCGCGAAATTTTGCGCAGCCGCAGGGAAGCTTCAGTTTCGGCGCGGTATTAAAATTCGTTTCGTGACCTTAATTAATGAGCGCGGCGTGCATAAAACAGCGTAAATAATGAGACACCTAACGAAGCATTGTCGTCAAATTATCCTTTCACGCCTCCACAATGAGCTCGGCTGGTGCGTCGCCCCCCCAGCCGCCCTCATCACCGCGCCGGGTACAGCTCGCGGAAATTAGCTCACGCCTGGGAGTCCTAGCTTCGCCTTCGCGGCGCTCATTTATTCGCGGGGTGGGCGGCTAAATTCGGAAAAGTGCGGGAGCATGCGGCTCACGTCGTCCGTCCGGGGTCCCGCTTCCGATTAATTCCCGGCACCGGCGGAATAAGCCTGAAATCTCAATCAGCGCTGGCCGCGAATGCGAGTCACACCTCCGGGTTAAGCCGTGGCCTTTCAGCTTGCGCGCGCGACTCTCGTATATGTGTACTTGCGTAAGTCGGGGTTTTAAGTCTTTTTTTTCTTTTTGCACGAAAAGCCGCGCGTTGCAGTGAGCGTTGCCGAATAAATTGCCTTCCATTGCCCTTCTCCCCGAGTTATTTTATCGATCACTCAATTGCGTTTGCGCTTTTACGAATAACTTTGCGGTCGATCGCGAATTCCCAGGGGAGAGGAAAAAAGCACCGGGAACGTTCTATCGAAAGCTTTTAATTTACGATCCGCGTGCTGTGCAGACTTTTTTTTCATAATTCGATTTCAATGGAGGAGTAAACAATGATATGGTCTTTAATCCAATTTGTTTTTACAATTATCCACAATAGTTATTTATAACATTTCATTTCCATAATATTTTCATTGATTGTTATAGTATTCCAACAGTGTCTTAAAGCAGTTCTGCAATGAAGTTCGTTTCCCAAATGCTACAGGATCTGACAGACTTGTAGTGTCTTATCTTCTCTGAAAGTGTGAAAAATCATTCTCCTCGAGAAATAAATCACACGAATCGAGCTAAAGTGAATTCTAATTTAGAGCCACGTAATGAAACAAGTAATGACCTATGAAATGTGCTGCTCTCCCGTATTAAAATTGAAACCGATGCAAAAAAGTCGCTTATAGTCGAGTGTGCGAGCGAAAAAAGTTGATCGATATTGAACATCTCGGGGGACCACTTTGGAGTTTCCGCAATTCTCGAAATTATGTGGGCCAAATATACCGGTTGGAGTTCAATCAACCGGAAGGTCATGCTTATATTCACTATCCTGCAGTTTCGCTGGAGTACCGGCAGAAATGCTCCAGCTTTCAAAGCATTCCGTCGTCTATTAAGTTAACAAGATGCCCTTTAACTTTTCAAAGTTACGGGTAATACCCATTTACGTTTTTGTTTTTCTTTTAATTAAATTTAACCAAATAACGACGTTAAAACGGTTGCACGAACTGCTAGGCGCGCGATGCGTGCCCATAAATTAACTAGTATTCGCTGAGAAAAATATTTTTATGATGTTTTCAAAAAGTTTAATAGATTTTATTAAACCAGGTCGCAGACTGTAAATTTGAAGAATAAAATGTTTACAATACCGTACAGTAATTTTTAGTACATTAAGTAATTAATAAACATTAACAATATTAATTAATAATAATACATAATAACATAATAACATAATATATGTATGTTAATTATTAACTATTATTAATTAACATTAACTATTAATTTACTAATTAATTTAGTATTTTTTTATTATTAAATAATATTTATGTACGAGCTGATCTAAATTTACTGAACTTTTCGTGAAAATGACTAAAACATTTCTCTCATCGTTGAAGAAGCTGCAATCGAACACCGTATTATCGGAGACAAGTACAGCTGCTTACAGTAATCTCAGATTTCTGCTTTTTTCCAAACTCTCGAGAAGTCGTAAATTTCACAAAGCAATTTAAACCGGGAGGCAAAACCGCGCAATAGCGGGATCGGCATACGGCGAGGAGGGCAATTAATAGCGAGCGCTCGGATATCTTACGGTAGCGTATCAGCAGGCGGCCGTACGAGGGCGGGAGGCTTAGAGAAGCGGCTGCGGCGGGATTCGTGTACCGGGGCGCACGAGCTACGCATGCTGATACAGCAAGACCGGCATCTCGCCGAGCGACGTTAATTATGCGTCGTCGCGATGCGCATCGGTCCGCCAGCCATTCACCGGGCGATCATCCGCTCCGATCAAACGGATACCCGATCGACTAATACTGCTTTTCAGGACGGTTCCGAGGCTGAATAGGCCCCGCGATTGTCCGACGGAGGGGTATTTACGAATCTCACGAGCATTGCAGGACCAACGTTTCCGTCGTAGTCATTCAGTCGTTTCCGTAGAGGCTCTTTGAGCAGTTGACGAAATTGGAGACGATAAATTTTACCTTTTGACGCCAGCCGGATAATGGATATATTACTGGAGGTTAGCGATGTACTTTGATTAGCTCTGTTGAAAGGCACCAATAAAACCTAATAAAAAAAAAGTTTTATCTGATTCAATTCGGTTTTTGCACCCGGAATTTC
>JAXIUT010034830.1:0-12130 GCA_035586675.1 Eurytoma californica | reverse complement strand
ATTTCACTACTTTTAGTGCATTTCACTACTTTTAGTGCATTTCACTACTTTTAGTGCATTTCACTACTTTTAGTGCATTTCACTACTTTTAGTGCACTTCACTACTTGTAGTGCATTTCACTACTTTTAGTGCATTTCACTAATTGTTAGTGCATTTCACTAATTGTTAGTACATTTCACTAATTGTTAATGCATTTTACTACTTTTAGTGCATTTTACTATTTTTTTTAGTGCTCTTTACTAATTTTTAGTAGTTTGTCACTAATTTATGACTTTAAAGTGAATAAACAGATAAAACAAATAGATGCTCGATATTGTTAAATCCCCGGCGCTCATTGCTAATTTATGCAACAATTTATATAACCGCCTTTATGTTGCAACGTCGAGTCGATCGATCAAACACGGACTTCTAATTACCCGGTTAATTTCGTGTTGAAATAAAGAACAGGCGGGGGGAGGAAAAAAAAAGTTTAATCGCACTGCAATCCTCATCAAACGCCTACCACTTTCGTCTTTTGTTGCAACGGCCGACTGTATCTCACGATTCCGCGAAATAGACGCGGCCCAATCATTATCGTGCGAACAAGTTTTCTTTGTGGCGCGTGTGTATATCGTACGGCAGTCGAGGCTATACGTATTTTCGCGCGCCGGCCATTTGCATGCGAATGCCTCGGACTTTCGGCGAATTTTATTTCAGGCCGGTTTTAGGGAGAGAAAGGGACGCCCGGCGCAATTTCCTTTTTCCGCCTATGAATAGGCGCGCCGAGCAGATAAACGACGTGTTTCGCGAAATTTCGTAGGCATGAGCAATCGCCGGGAAGCCGATGTATTTTCAAGTGGAAGAAACCTTTTTTTATTATACTTTTTCAAATTAGTCGATTTTAGCGTTAAATAAATTTTAATTAAAAATTTTAATTTTTAAAGTGAATTTTAAGTTATTATTGTAATTAATGAGCATGATGATTATGCACTCGATGTGAATAACGTGGGCTGGAGAACAATTTATTCGCAATTGCAACAGTGGCGATATATATGCAAGTGAAACTTTCGTATGTACTTTCTTATGTTAAAATTCCGTCGAATTATAGGTGCATGTGTGATATACGTCAGCTTCTTCGTTCAATTAATTTTTTATTTCACGAGCGAGTGAAACTACTTTTTCCTACAATTAAATGTGCATCTCCTGTCGCTCTTACAACTTTCAATCATGTGCGCCGACGGTGCCAATTAGCGGAACAATTTTACTCGTCATTTTTTTTTTCACACCTTAGCATACTCTTTCGCGGTAATTTAAAAAACTGTACCACATTGCACTTTATTGCTCAAAAAGTTATATTCTTCTTTTGAAGCGAAATATTAAATTAAAGAAAAAACTGTAAAAAATATTTTTAACTTTTATAAAAGTAAGCCGAAAAGGCATTTAGTTATTTCAACATTTCCTTTTACAAGTACAACTACAATTCCGTTTGTCAATGCCACTATCGCCAAATTTAATTTTTCCACCTTTTATCAAAACGAGCCGCGCGAAAAAAGATTGCCGTGCAAGTTGCGCGCGATTTACAAGACAAAAAAGAATTCGCGCGACAAAGTGTAACCTTGCCGAGATAGAAGCCAGAGGCGCGTCGATAGATCTTGCGAAATGCGCGCCTCGATCGAAAAATGCAAATGTCTATACGACCTAAGTGCGTGCGCGCGCGTCGGAGTTTCTCAAAGTCGCTGTGCGCAACGAGATTGCATGCGCGCGCGCGCTTGCGCATGAAGGACGAAATCCTTTTTTTCCTCTCCCGGCTAACGCATTGACTCTGCATCCACGGATCGATCGCATTTTTTTTTTTTTTCGATGACCAGCACCGCGTAATTTTAGGATATTGCACGCGGCTGTTTTCGCGCGGACAATTTGTCAAGTGTCAGCGGGCGGGCCTGGTTTCCTGTTTGTCTTCCTTTTCTTCTCATTCGTACTTTTATGCAACAAGAAAAATGTTGCATTAAAATTGCTGTAGTAATTTAAATTTTTTTACTAAAGCGAGGACGTACTCGAAAAATCAAGAAGGTTAGTATCAATTAACAAAGTTTACTATCAATTTTGTAAAATTTAATGTAAATATATACTAAGATTTAATAGGAATATTTTAATTTTTACTAGTCATACTACACTGAGAAAAGAGTTAAATGTTAATTTTACTGTACAGACTGTAGTAAACCTGAATGTAGCAATTGTTACCAGTATTAACTGTCGTATGTATTAACCTTTTCTACAGTCGATAATACAAAGCATTCGAAAGTGTAGTAAAGTTTATTGTTCTATGCCTGTATCGAAATAATTACTATAGTTACTTTACGTAGTATACTCAATCTAAAGTAAAATTAACTATAACAATGGTAAAACTATAATATGAGTAAAATTTTAACGGTAATGTTACTACATATCGTCTAACTACTAGAAAACCTAGTAACTTTCAGGTTATATAATAATAATAATAAGGAATGTATAAGACATCCTAATAAATATATTCGTCTGCCATCCACCGTTAGAGTTATTAAAAAATATTTATGATATAGTTTTTTTCAGTGTACTTGATTTTTCGAGTTTATCCTTGCTTTAGTAATAATGACTAGTAATTTTGTATAATACATCTCGAGTTTTATAATTCATTTGTCCATTTCTTTGCAGCCTAATTGCTTTAAGATTCTTTTTTCACGTCAATGAATATTGATACTTTTAATTACTACGAGTAAACTTCGAATAGTTAAATCAACATAAAAAAAATCCAGCCTTACATTGTTTTTTGTAAAAAATGATTAAAGTTTATGAAAAAAAAAGTATGTACGAACCGGACGAGGGAAAATTCCCATCGATTTCAAAAGGCGACTTTCGCAATGTCGATCCCGCGGTCATCCAAAGAGCCGTCGCCTTCCTTATCCGCCCGGAGGATCGCGATCGATAAAGATCGGCGGTGTAAAAATTGCAAAAGCCGCGCCGCTCGCTTCCTTCTCTCGGGCTAAAATTAATGATAAGCCGCGGCGCTCGTCACCGTACGGCCGCGAGGGGGGAATATCGCGCGCGCGCGCCGCTCGCCGTGGCGTCGCACTGTCTGCCGCGGCGAGGACGCGAGCCCCGCTTACGCTATGCACCGCTTCATTTTCGCGGCTCGGATACGAACGCGATTTTGTTGCTTTCCCAAGGCCCGGACCTTTTTTACGCTCCAATTTGCTCCTTTCGGCATTGACACGGTTAGTTTGATGGGTATTGATTTTCAAATTTTCGCGGGGTTTCAAGAGTTTCTTGAAGTGTCAACATGTCACTTGTACACGGGTGGAAATTTCTATTAAAAATTAACGCTCTTTTTACGGTAACAGTGGACTTTCTGACCATAAGGAGTTTACTACATAAATAGTAGAAAATTTTAATATAAGAAAATAAAAGAATTCTTGTAACGAAATTAACCATAAATTTACTCGAAAATGACCTATTCTGATTAATTTATGGTTTTTTTGCAAGGAATATTAACAATATTTCAATAAATTTTACCGCAGAAATTTCTTGGTGTGTGTATGCATAGTGAACGTAATTGTTTTATAAAAAAAATGTGCGTTTTATATAAGGAACGATCTAACGAACGTGAAACGCAAAATTGATATGACACTGGGATCCTAATTCAAGGGTTTGCGTAATCCGGGAAAAATTTTTTTTCAATCGACACCAGTCAATAATCTGATGCGATCGAGTGTACTTTATCATTCTGATTTAGCGGAGAGAATGTTTTTGGTGTTTTACCAGTGGTTCGATCGAAGAATAGCTATGTTTTCGTTCTAAAAGCGTACGATGAATGATCTAATGGTTATTGAAAGACGCGAGGGTCACGTAACGTCAAACTGTTATACCCAGCTGATGATTCAGCTCGTAAAAACTTGAATTATATTTTTTTCCCTAGTGCACATTTAAATCGACCGCTTCTTTGAAGAAAACGCAGTTTCAGCAAATCACTGTCCATTTACGAAACAAATCACCACAGTTTTTTTCAAATTTAATTTAAAATACAAAAAAGTGCAGTTTGTACCGTATACATTGATATGAACAGTATCAACGGTTTACCTTTTTTTTTTACTTTTAAATTGTTGCTGAAAAATGTCGCATAAACAAATTTAGATTTGTGTTGGCAGAATCAAATTAGTAGGAAGTTGTAAATTTGGCCTTTGTATAAGTGTATACACTTACAATTTTGCTTGCCAACAGTATTTGTGACGCATCCGAATAAATTTTGATAGCGTGTCGTTATTCAAGTGCAATCGCATTTTACCAGACATTTAACAAGTTCATCTGTTAATTTTACTCGGATTCATTATTTTAAGAAGATCCAGAAATTCAGAAAATGTCTGCTATTAAACGCAGCCAAATTAGTTGTATATTCAATTGTATCTTTTTTGGCATAAATAAATTCACTTGTTATTATTTATTATCTTTCTCCCGTACCTTGTTATCATTTTAAAAAAATAAAACAGTAAATTACCTACGCAGCTGATTCTAAGCCGTAGTATTTTTTCCTCGTCGTTATCTTTGTATTTTTCAGAAAAAATCGAATTATCAATTGTATTTTAAAATTTACATCAGACGAGCCGTTATCACAAAAATTTGAAAAGAAACTTCAATTTCCAGTTGTGCAATTACACTGCACTCATCTCATTACTTATCATAACTTTAAATATGTTGATTGTTCATTAAAGTTATTAATTTTTAAATGAGAGAAATATTTTAGCAATTATTACAAAAAGTTTAGTAAATTTTACTAAATCTGGTTACAGACTGACATTTAGTCTTTTTGACATACTGTAACTGATAATTCAAATATTAGCCATGAAATATTACGTAATAATTTACTAAAAATTACTAAAATTGTTGTAAAAAATCTTAAATCTGATGTTTCTTTTTAATTAATTTACTTATACAATTTTTTATCCAATAGGTAGTCTATAAAAAAATATTACGTAAACAAATCCCATCAGACTCCAGAAAAAGTACGGTACAAAAAAGAACCACAATTTCAGCCTGACAATTTCTTACAATCCTACGTACATTAGCGCACGTGTCTGCTTTTTTTTCACGCCGCGCGCTAAAACTCAGCTGTCCGCCTACAATTTTTTTTCCCAGTCATCAACGAGCGACTAATCGCTCCAGAAAAAAAAACAAAGGAAAACTGAATTCCCCGGAGCGCGCAAAGTTTCCGTCGCTCGGCGCACAGCGTACGTGCCGTACTCGCGCGTCGGCGATTACACACGTGAGCCGCGTCCGGCGTCACGAGGCCGCGCTTTGGGATACTCACCGGAGCCATAGTCGAGGCTGGGCTGGGGCGGCGTCTGGCTCTCGATCGACGCCTTGCTGAACAGGTAGATCGGGTTGGTGTCGGTGCCCGCCGAGTACGAGCAGACCCGGGCCGTCGACTCCAGGCTGTCGCCGCCGCTCATCAGCAGCACCTGGTGCGCCACCCCCACGCCGCGCTCCCGCTCGATCGCCTCCTTCAGCTCGGACACGCTGAAACAACAATGAGCGCGTCTTCGAGATTAGATAAGAGCGAAGGAGAGAGATAAGGCTGTTTCTTTTATTTTCGTGGATACGCTATTTTCCACGCGACCTTGGGGCATTTTTATTAAGTAAAAAGAGCTTGAAAAGGCACGTGGCTCCCTTCAATCTGTGGCTATTTTCTTTTATTAAGTTTTTATAGGAAAATGGGTTTGTCCTTAAGTTTCGTGCGAGCATAACAAAATAGTCGGAATAAGTTACGAAAGAGGTCGTAAAATTGTTTAAACTTACGCTTCGGCATTGTCGTTTGCACGAAATGCTGAATGAATGAAAAAAATGTTTCAAGTTCATTTCTTTCAAATTTAAATATTCATGTACTAATTTTTATTTGTATTTTTTTTACAGAAAAAACATTAATAGATTCTTACGTAAAATAAATCGTAGCGGTACACTGTACTATAGTTTAGTGAGTTTTAGAGAAAGTAAGTCGTTGAGCTAAAATAAAACCAATTAAAAAAGTTGCTTAGATCATTAATTGAACACTTCAATTTTAAAAGTGGCTGCAATACGATTTTATCTATCACTCTAAAATGGTGTAATCAAAGGGTTCACGCTATTACTCGTGATAAAAACACAATCATTAAATTGATTTTTACTTTTATTATTTTTTAAATAATACTTTTATTGTAAAAGGGCATTTTTTATTTAGAACCTGCTAATTAGTTAACAAAATGTTTTTATAATAAAAAACATTTCAACAGCATTTTTCAGACTGATTATACAAAAGCACATCGATTTAGCAATTCAAAAATCATAAAAATCATTAATTTACTGGAAGGACTTAAAAGTTTGTATTCAAGAATCACTAAATAAATTTAAATTCCAAAGAACACAAAGATACTCTCAAAATGTAATAGAGTGAACTTAGACAAGATCAGCTTTTACTGAAAAAAAACGTAATTTTTTATTTGATTTGAGTGATTTTTAATTTTTTGTTTTTCGAAATTATGAGAGTCCTAAACTAAAAGTAAATACATTTTCTACAAAAACCAGCTGTTCACCCGGTAACTCGACATTTCGCGAGTTATTTCGCCGACGTCTCCAATTTCCATCCGGCAGCAAAACCACCGAATTTCAAGACGCCGCCGGCGCAACAATGTAATCGAGATCGTATTGCGGAGGCTCGACAATAGACACCCGACCCTCGCATCGTAAAAAAGAAAAATAAAAAAAAAATAAAGAAACGAGTCCAGCGATATCAATCTCGGAAACGACCGTACGGGATTCTCATGATCGCGCTTCCGCCGCGCGTGTAACGCACCGCCGCACCGGTGATTTTTATCACGCGCGACTGTTTACATAAGAGGCTGTGCAAAGTGCACTAGTCGAGTTTTTCGCGAGTTAGAAGAAAAAAAAAAAAAAAAAAGAATCGAGAATCCTTGGCGGAAATTTCTGTAAAGGAGTCCGAGAGTCATCGGCGCGAGTCAAGGACGCGCCTGGAAATTGATGATTCGCGCGCGTTTATTTATCGAGCCGCTCGATTATTTCGTGCGCTCGGCCGTACAATGAGACTGGCCGACGGGAATTGATATTTCACGCGGCTCCGACGGTCTGGAAAATTCGTTTCCCCGTTACTCGCCCGCTCCCATATTCATCAGCTGTGTGATTAAAGGCTCGCGTCAATTTTTTGTCGGCTACCGCGGCTAAAATATGAGCTGCGCTGTTCAGTCGTTTCGCCCGTAAATCAACGAATTTTTCCTTACCGATAATTGCTTTCAAATACTTTTTTTCGAGTAATATCTAATCGATGCTAATGTATTCCTCCGGTTTAAGTTTATTAAGTATCTAACGCGCAAAAGTAGATTAATCCTTTTTTTTAAGCTTGAAAAATTAAACAAAAAATGGGGTTAACGAACTGTACTGAAGTCACTGTTGAGTTTCATAATTAGGCGGTGTAATTAAAGAGATACGAGAGACACTTTTTCCCCCGAGTACCAATAACAAGTGCCCTACATATTGAGAAAGTTTCGGAACAATGCACCGGCCGTTATCAAGGCATGACAATTAGTTCTGTAATTTCCGAACGAAATTAAACAATGCAGAAAAAAAAAACACGCGTGTCTAAAGCGGCGAACAAAGCGGACTCCGAATCGGTACATCACCTTTAGCTCGGTGCGCGCGCGCGTGTTTACATTGTATCCGCGTTGCCTATTCATGAAGCCGGTGCATCGGAGGTACGCCTCCAAATTAAAAAGAAAAAAAAAAGAAATAGCGAGGACAAAAAGGTAACCACCTCCTCGACTTCCACGACAATTTCATAATTAATTATCCCACCTCGAATATTCATGAGCGGAGGGGGGGCAGTAGGCCATCCTCGTCGCGTTGCGTCGAGATAAATTCGCGAAGTGAATGCGCTGATTACTACCTCGGGTCTTTTTTTTTTTATTTTCGATATGACACACTTGCACCGTTGCATAAAAGACGTTTCACGATTTGTTTCGCGTGAAGCGCTGGTTTCTTTTATTTGGCGGCGTAAACTGCGCTGCTTATTGATCCGGTCGAAAGGAAATGGAAAATAACTGTCGGTGCGAGCATGATTTGTCATGAAAATTTTCGCGGTCGTTTATTTGGAAAATGTTTTGCCAGATCGACGCCGGTTACCGTAACAAATTTAATCTGCAACCCATTTTTATGATAAAATCGGTATCTTAATTAAATATTTAATGTCTCATTTGACAGTTTAAATTGAAGACATAACAAACTGATTTTAAAAATAAGTGTTTAATTTATTTTTCTGAAACTGTCTAACTGAAGTTGAATTATTAAGTTAAATCATTGCAATTAGTGAAATTTCACTAAAAATTAGAGAAAAAAAACTCCACTGTTTGGTGATTAGTAGACGAATTACCTACAACTAGTAGTTTTTCACTAATCCAACTTTAGAGGATTGAGTATCGTTTAATTTTATTGTGCCAAAATATGCTATTAATTAACTTCATAGTCTTCATTTTCAACTGATTAGGCTTATCAATACAAAATCTATACCTACATACACCACGGCAATGTTACTAATAATTATGATATGAACAATAATGGTTGATCTCACGCGGATTGATATAGATATGGGATTAATATAATTTTGTGCAAAGTTTGGATTTTAATTTCTTGAAACTCTTTCTAAATCTCTACATAAAGTACCTCTTTTTTTATTACCGTCTTATTACGATCCTGTGTTAAAAGTGCATATGCCAACTTATTATTTCTTCAAAGCTAACAGAACAGTTGGTCTCATCTGACTTATTTTACATGAATCTTGAATAATTCGTTTTATCAAAGGACAAACTCAAAAAATGTCTTTCTTCATAATTTTTACAACAAATCGTTGCAGAAAGTCTTCAAAAAATAAATCCGCGATCCAAAGTTAAGATACACACGGCTAGTTAACAGCAAGTAAAGAAGAGCAAAAAGAAACAAACTGTATGCCCGCAAAGTTAACACTACACCGTAGTCACAACAAAGCAAACAATCAAGCCGCGGCTTTCGCACCGCGTTAATTTTCCAATTTCGCGAGTCGGGCAAAAAGGTTGGCGCGAGGCCCGCCGTATTTTTCTCCGGGTGCAATATCTTTGTTTCGCGGAGAGTAAGTATAGCGCGGCGAGGCTCTCGGACGCGCACCGAAGAAAGAGAGGCGAGCCTGCCGTGGGGGGGAAAAGCGAGCGCGAGCGAGAGGGAAGACGCTCGCGGGTAGAAAGAAAAGTCCGAGAGCCGTTTCCTCGCCTATCGGGCGCAGCGACCTGCTTGCAATAAGCCTCCTCCCCTCTTCTCCCTCCCGCGTCATAGGCTGCACGCGTGCGTTTAAGTATGTGTGCGCACGGGTGCGCCTGCAGCTCGCACACTTGCGAAACGCTATTTTAGCGCGGCGTCGGTGCACATTTTCGCGGATTTTCGAGGCGGCCCGGACGACGCTTTTCCTATCCCAGTTTTTGATGCTCGATTTAGCATTTTTAGTTTATTCGAGGGTCTTTGAACGAAACATTTTTTTTTTATCTTCAGGAAAAATAATTATTTACGTGGTAAGTGCCTTGGAAATCACGTTATTTATTTAACTCGTGTTGTTATAGTATACATATTAAACTATCCTAGTTAATTTTGGTGCTTGACTGAGAATTTTTTTTGTTGTTTGTGCAGAATCCCATCAGAAATATTTTTTTTATCCACAGAAAAAATAATTATTTTCGTGATAAGTGTCTTCAAATTCACGTTATTTATTTAACTCCGGCCATTGCATGCATATTATCCTATCCTAGTTTTGATGCTTTAAACGAAAAATGTGTTTATCCACAGAAAAAATAATTACGTTTTAAAAAAATCAGGTTATTGATTATTTAACTACTATTGCAAATATTATTATATTTAGGTAGTGTATATGATTAGGTAGATAATATTATTATATATGAGAAAATTCAAAAGACAAAAATGGATATGTAAGAAATTATACATTTTTTTTAATGTGTACCAATTCTAAAGTGTGGACCTGCAGAATGAGAGTAATGTTTTGGTTTATTTTTTCAAGTTCTACTGAAAAGATGCATTTTTCTTGAATAATTTAATTAATTGACATTTTATTAAATACAAATATGCATTTAAGATTATCCACGCTGTTTATATTTTAATTATATTTTATCTTAATATTTTTGTTCAATAAAATGCACGCCATAAACTTAATGCTCTAAATGTAAGTCAACAAGAAAACCTATTTAGGTCAGAATATTCATGTACATGCATAATTTAGTTCATATAAAAGCGATGATAATTTGTTTAGATACAATACATCTGACATTAAGGAAAGTGTAATACGAATCCGAACGACCCGATGGGAGAAAGTTTGAAAACAATAAAACGGTTTTTCCACCTTTGCGAAAGCTGAATTCGCTTTTATTTTCAACGAGGGAAATTCTCTTCTCTCTCTCTCTCTGGGTCAAGTGAATTTTTCTTCGGTTCATTTTTAACGAATGTTTGATATGAAAGCTGCGGACAAAGGTGCGCGCGCGACATTCGCTGACGTCACACGCGGGTGTACACCGGAAGATACGACATCGTTACGGTTTATCCTCAGAGTGTTGAAAATTTACCGAGACTTCTTTTAGCGGCGCTCCTTAATTATCGCGCTCTGAAATTACGACCTTCGAAATAATTTACTTTGCGAGGAGTGCCTTGTTCGCGAACACATTCCGAGTTTCTCTAAGGTGTTTTTAAAATACCTCAGGTCTTTTATTTTCGGTGAGCTTGGGGTCGATTGTAATTTATTTACTCCCGAGCGGAATACAAAAGTGGAGAAAGTTTAGTTTTCTTTATACTAATCATTGCACCGAATTTTCTAAACGTACTTTATTCGACACCGTAAAAAATTAATAATAAAAAAAAAAAACAATTCAATGATCAAAATTAGATATATTATTTTTTGGTTATTCTTTTAAGAATGAAGTCCGTAAAAGACTACTGAAATGTTGTTAATGTACTTTGCGCTTTTTTCTAAACATTCATTATTATAACAGTACCTTAGGAATTCACGTCTGAACGTAGTAAAGAAAAATGTTTCGTTCTAAAAAAAATTATATTTTCAAATCGTAAGTTCAACGCTCAATGGAAACAATAGTCTGATTTAAAAAAAAGTTCTCATTGTCCAGACACCGGATCGTCGCTCTCCTTACCTACTAAATGGCAATCGATGAAAGACAAAAAAAAGGGACGAACATCCGATTTCCGTCCAGCGTCTCGGCAAGATACAGTATTGTTATTGTTATTCTCGCAACTTGTGGCCTTTCAGTTTTGTCAACATATCAGACGAAGTGAATTTTCTTGTAAAAATTAACAAGTGGCCATCAATATTTTGATCAATTAATGAATCTGGTAAAAATTGCCTCGCAGCATTGTAAACATTACTCTGAATAGTCATAAATTTTACAATGTTTGAGGAAATTTTTATCAAGTTGCAAGTACATCATTTTTACCTTGATCTCAAAATTATCGAGCACAGAGTAATTTTTGCAAATGACAGTCATAGTATTTTCATGAAGAAATTATCTCCAACAAATAAAAATTACGAGTGTTAAAAATCGTTTATTACTAACAAAGTAAGTTAAAAATACGCACCCCTGTTTTACCAATAGAATTTCTAATTTTGCATTGTTTCTTTTTTAACAAATTATCAACCGACTGTAAAACCGCGACTACTACTTCAAATTCATGAATTCTTTAGTTCAAGCGCTCAAAGCACAAAGCGCCCATTCCTTAGAAAAGTTTTCCCTTCATATTTCCATTCTCTCCCTCATGAATTAACTCGCCGACTGTTTGTTACTAAATTGTTTTGCAATAATGTCCTACTCATCGTCACGTTTCTCTTAATGGGCCGGATGAAATCTAAACGTCACGCAGTAGTCGCAGTAACTGTATATTTTTAGCATCAGCTCCGTGACGAAAGAGAAAAAAAAAATGAATTGACCAAACAAAATTTAAACAGTTTCTATAATTTTTAGCTACACTGAGAAAATAGGTTAGGAAAAATTACTATTTTTTTCGTAAGAGGGCGATCTACTCGACCTAGTAACGATGTTT
>JAXIUT010034819.1:0-13945 GCA_035586675.1 Eurytoma californica | reverse complement strand
TCTTGCCGGACGGCCACGCCCCCCCCCCCCCCCCCCCCTGGAAGCCTCCTTTTGTCGTGCGCCTGCCTCTCGATACAATCGCCGCCGAGATTGTCCGGCTCGTTTCGGTAGCGTGTGCACTTTTGAAAAGTCCACGGAAAAATGAATCGGCCGCGATCCCCCCCTCCCCGGGCGTATTTGCGCGAGGTTCAGACGGCGGGGAGCGGATATCCTTCCTCCGGACGCTTTACGGGCGTAATACGCCGGACGGGGGCATTTCTCCCTTTGTCCTCGGCGCATGATTGCTGGCTGCGCTTCTTATGCTCAGGCGCTCGTGCATTATTTCCGCGCTACTTTTTTTTTTCTCCCCTCCGGGAGAAGTGCGGATGGTCAATTACGCGATGGATGGGGGGTATCATAATTAGCGGTGCATTTGCTCAGCTAAATTGCCGGGCTGGGGTATACGCGGTGTTTCGCGTTAATTGAGGAGATTTAAATTCATGCGCGAAGAATCTGTTAAATAATAGAAAATTGCTGATAGAAAATTAACGCCAAGCTTCAGCGAAGTTATTTAATTGAATGTAATAATAAAATGTTTATTTCTTTTTTAAGCGGATTGAAGAATTTAAAAATTTTTCGGAAATATTTCACTGTATTTTTAGTGCAATCAATTCGTACCCGCAAGTGCGCAAAAAAAAAACAAAGGTTCTAAGCCAAGACTAACCAAATTCGGTCAAACCGACCTCGTCCTCGTGATTCGAAGGGCTGCAGGTTAAAAAAAAAAACAAAATAGAAAAAAAAAAGAAAATATTCTGAACATAGATGCATATTGACGGTTTGCACTTTCAAAAGCACTTTTACAGTATCAGTTCGCAACTTTTTTTCCCCCCGCGCGATATTTCGTTTCCCCGTAAAGTCTAAAATTACAGCTTCAGTTCGCGATTGTTTGCACTCGGCTAAATCTGTCGCCGGCGACGCGGCGATAATTCGAGGCTTAAGACCCAGTTGGCGCTGTACATCTGAAATTTTAATGAAATGAATAGTTACAGCGTAGGCGCGGCGCCGACAATTAAATCTAATGTATGCGGAATGCGCTTTGAACAGGGGGTGAGGGGGCGGAGAAAAAGTTTTTGCATTAGCAATGGCAGAAAAGTTTTTCCCCCGCGCTATTATTACGCGGGGATATGAACCGCGCTGTCGGGAATAAGTACGAGGCTCTAAAATTAAATCTCGCGGGTAAAAGGAGGATGTACACACCGTCCTCTCCCCTTTTGTTTGGCGAAGGGGGAAAAAGGCTTTCCTGCTTGAGTGTGCACGCATCTCCGCGCGGATGATTACAGTTTTACAGTGTGTTTGAAACTTCATATTTTTCAAATTTCATTACTCTTAGTCTCTTTGGGACGCTGTGTGTCTTGTACCTTGTGTTTGCTTCGAGTACTTTTTGGAAATGTTTACCGGTTCTACAGTGCTGAAAGTAATGAATTGTAGGTAGGTGTAGGAAAACTTTTAGTGTCTTCGTGTATTATTTAATTCTTCGTGTTAAGGAAGAAATAAAAAAGAAATTTATAAATGAAGTACATCATTTTATTATACGTAATAAAATAGGGATACATGTTTTTTTTTTGTTTACAAGACACTCGAATTTGAACTCATATTTTAGTGACACGAGAAAAAAAAAACATTTTGTCTTTAAATTTTCTGTAACTGTTTTTTTTTTTCGAGATAAGAGATAATCAGTTATATAAAAGAAATTCTATTTAGGTAATTATCTAACAAACTTTGAAGACTCATTAATCATTGCTTTAGTTACACCGAGTTTCACACGTACCATATAAAACTCAGTAAAACAGCAAATAAAGTTCTACAGGAGCTGTACAAAAATTTTTTTTTTTATTTTTTTCTTACGAAGATTTTAGAAAAAATATTCGGCGTTTGAAAAAAGTTAAAACGCACTACTTTTTTTGAAGTAAAACTGTACACCTATATGATTCATTGCTTTCAGCCGGTACTATTTTTTCTTTAAACAATGATGGAATACTATAAAAATCATTTTTTTCCACACGGCGCGTAAAGTGCGTACTTTACGCCCTAGGGGCGGTAACCAAGGTACGCATTTTACGCCCCTCGTGCAAAAAAATAGTATATGCACAACGGGAGTAAGTAAAGAACGCCTCAGATCGCATGTTTGTCGGACAATTACATGGGATCTGAGACATTCTTTACTTTTACTCCCTAGGTGCATAATCTACTATTTTTTTTTAAATCTGTATAAAAAGAATTTTTTTAATTAAGAATTTTTTTCAACACACCCCTTTTTTCATACTATCGCATAAAAACATTATTCACCTTACCAGCAGAGAAAAAGAAAGCGACACGAAAATTTTTAGACCGACAGCAAAGTGAAAAGCCACCGCCATACGAAGCAGGCGCGCGGGCGTTCATTTCAGCACCGGGCAGTCAAAAAACTGGCGCTCCCCGCAATAAAATTCGAGGCGAGCGCCGGGCCGAATGGAAGATCCCCCGGACGCTTTTTGAAATAATAGGAGCATAAATCGCGTCGCGCGCGTCGCGTCAGCAGATATGGAAGTATGAAGTCCTGTTTTGGCATTCGGCCGCGCCCCGGCGAAGTTCGCGCGCGCAGTCGATCCCTCCACCCACCCGTAACCTCCCGAAAAAAGGAGAAGCCACCGTTCCCGGGGCGTCGCGACGGCACTTCGCGCCCCCGGGAACGACGCGGGATCGGCGCACCGGAGTACACGCAGTTTTTTTTTTTTTTTTTTTTTTTTTTTGCCGAGCTGACGCGGAATTTCGACTCGGCCATTTGAATGGAAATGAGGGAGTCGAGAAGTATTTCCGGGCAGGCGGGACAGGGATGTTCTAATTGCGATATTAGCATTCCAGCACTGCGGAGTTCATAATTTGTTTCTAATTAATTTGATCCGCCGGGCGTGCGGAGGACGTCGAGTGCGCGGGATAATGGCGTTATTAACGGCGGCGCTGACAATAAATGTAATAATTTTTGAACGTGGATCAATTTTAAAAGCTGTATGGAAATTCCATCCGGTGTAGATGCCTCGATTATTCAGACAATTTAGTTTGGATGAGTTGGGTGCATTGAAATGATTATGATGGATTGTTGAATTCATTTATAAAACATTTAATTTCAAAATTATATCTCGAGTATATTTTTCCATCGAAGCGCGTCGGTGAAATAAAGGTAGTGATAAGTGAAATTAAACAGTAAAATGTTTTAGCTATTTTAATATCAGCATGGAATTTACGCTACCGTTAAAAGAGAAGGAAACAAAATATTAATTCCAAGTTTATTAATATGTTCTTCAAAATGATTCTAAAGTACTCTATTATTCCACATTAATGTGTATAAATCGATGTTTTGTGTATTCTCTGCGAGTAAAAACACATGTAGAAATTACATACGCTTTATGCATTTCATTTACGATTAAAACACACAGTATTTTAGGTCAACCAATTTTGAATAGTGTATATTTAAAAGTAAATTAATTAATTCCAACGCGCTCAATTTCAACGATATCTTAACAGAAGTTAGAAGCAAACGCATCGCGAAATAATCTTTGCGCATCAAATCAGCGATCACCTCGAATCCCTCGCAATTTTTCAAACTAACTTATCTCGAATTCGCGAAGATCGATAACTCCTGGAAGATATAATCTAGACTCGGAGAAAGGCGCGTGAACCAATTGAACGGGGAGGGAGCTAATTGAGCTGTCAGGGGGGAGTGCCCCCTGCCCCGCGAATCCAGCGCGCGGCCCGGCGAGAGAAGAGCTAATTAGCGACTCGGCACGCCATATCGGGGCTCTTTCTGCGTCAGCGGGCACGTAATCCCGAAGAAAAAAGATGGCCGCAAAAAGTTTCATCGGGTATTCGCGGCCTCTCCTCTCCGAAAAAGGGGGGGGAGGGCGATAAGGGGCGCGGTCGGCTCCCGCTCCCGGCGAAAATTCGTGTAATGCGAGGTGCATGTATTACGAGCGGTACGCGGCCACTCCTACCGATGCCGGGCTTCGATCCCAGAATAATGGCGCTCTTGAAATCCGATGTATTATTGGGAGAATCAATCGGGGCTTCGGTGGAATTAAACGTCGGCGGTGGCTATTAGATTCTTACTACGGTGCCGCTTACACGTGTTGGATATATTACTTTTAGATGAGACTCGATGTTGGGGGAGGGCGGATTTTCGTGTTTTAATAAGATAGAGGAGGGTCGAGTGCATTATACCGTGAGAAATCTGAAAATTACGGATAAAAGTAATATTCTATTTGAATAATTTTACTTTTATAACTTTGAAGTTCATTTAAATTGCAAAAGAAACGAATTATTTTTCAATATTCCCAACGTTACTCTTAAGTTGGATTTCTGTTGTTTTTAACATTTTACTTTTCCATTAGATCCATTATTTTTTGCAGGTGTCGTCGTTTATCACACTGTCCTTAATTAATCGTATTGCAGATAATTACTGATGTATAAATGTGAAAAATCGAGAAATAAATATTCCGAACGGATAATTAGTTACTTTCAAGGAAGTAGTGAATAACGAATAAAAACAATGAAGCTTCCAAATAAAATGACTGTACGTTACAGAGATAATTAAATGATCGAAAGCTGCCTAGAAAATGTGGAGATAATTTTAAATCGCATAATTTACAACATTTTTTTTCTAAAATTTCTCTACTGATTAGCTTATACCTCGAAATCCTTTCATCGAACTAATTGAATATCCAATCCAAATCGATCCTTCACTCTTCTCGTCTTTCCATCCAACAAAGTATACATTTCCAACAGACGCGCCGCACCTTTACAATTTCATACATCCAAAGTCAGTCCTTGAAATAAAAAAAAAGGAAGAAAAGGGAAAAAGGGACCGGGAAAGGACGCCGAAAAGAGCCGGATCGTTGTGGGAATCCGATTATCGGCTCGGAGTGCCGCGTCATTTATTTACAAAGGCAATAAAGCGTTTAGCCAGTGAGATTCCCTATCGCCTCGTGAATATTGCAGGACACGCGCCTACTACGTGTAACGAGCAATTGTAAATCGCGCCGCGTAGAGAAGCGCCGATCTCAGCAGAGGCGCGGACACGAGAGCCCCGGCCTCGATAAACAAGGGTCGCCGATGCGGGGAGAGACCCGCGCCGATGTCGTTTATTCTCCCCCTCTCTCTCTGCCTCTTTCTCCGCCGCCCCTCCGTCTCTATTTATTTTTCTGCGGATACGTTCCCGAGGAATGGCTCCGGGAGAGGAATGCGGACGAGCGAGAGGGAAGGAACGCCGGATGAGAAATATGAAGTGTACTTGGCGAATTTTACGTTTTTACGCTGAAATAGTACGCATTATGGAGAATTTCTTTATTGTTGCGCGGCCGCCGCGGCTTTCAATTTTACCGCGTGTATTAAGCTGCCTCTTTCGAACGGCGCGTTTTATTAAACATTCCTTTTAATTTCGTTTGTGATGAGTTTCTACTAAAGACATTAATATTTTTATGTTTGTTATGTACCTATACTTTTTAAACTTTGTGCAAAAATCACTTTCCTAAATTTTTTTACAAGCTTATCAAGCTTTTTTCAAGCAAGAGTTCAGGAAGCTTCATGTGTACTCTAATTTGACCAAAATAGTTGTTTGAACACTTATTTTCTTTCTTCAAAAGTAGAGTGTTAAAGATACTTCGTAGGAAAATTTTAGCTGAATATATCGTCGCTTCCTACAAAGACTAGAACATCTAAAAAAAAAGATCTATTTTAGTTTGACATTTTCAAAACACTACAGTAAAGTAAACTCTTTCAGAACTTGATAAATTTAGGGTATCATACCAACGATACCACGAATTTTTCAGATACTAGACAATTTTATTCCAATCTGATACTCTAAAAATGGCAAATTAATATGAACCTATTTTGAGATGCGTCAGTCTTCGTAGGGAACGACGATATACAGAAAGCATCAAAATAATCGAATTTTAAATCTAATTTCAGTAGTCACCCACTTTAAGTTTCAACTCAAGAAATTGCGGTAAGCTGATGAAATGTACATACAAGACTTACGAGTTTCAAACGAAAAAAAGCCCCATTCGACTTAATTAAAAGGATTTGACTGGGAGCAAGTGCTCTCCGCCTAAGTAAATTGCAGTAGATACAGCCGGATACAGTCAGACCGTCCGTATCCGCCTACCGGGCGCACTCGGGCATTACCCGCGGCGCTCGAATAAATTCTCGAATTAAATTTCCTTTATCCACGTCCTAAACGATAACATCGCTTTCCCCACGAGTAACTGCGACCCTCGGCCCGGTCCACGCGCTCCCCGTCAATCCTCACCCGCGCGCTCCGAGACACGACTGGAAAATAGCCCATAAACGAATGACTCGGCGGGAGGGAGAAGAAAGCCCCGCACGTGCGAGGCCCCCGAGAGTCAAAAGCGCCGGAGCGTGTGTATACGCGTAGCCGCGTCGTCGGGTGGAGGCGCGACTACGTCGGCGGCTTGGGCGGTGCGCAGGCGCGCCGCATATTGGCAGGCTCGCGGGCTCGGCGCGCGCCCCGAGCGCCAGCAGTGCGCTCGAAAGTCTCGGCCGGAGAAGCAGCACAGCGGCAGGCGCCTGCGCCGCTCGCGACCGGAACCCCCTCCAGCGTCCACGCGCGCACCGACTCCCTCTCCCTCTCTCTGTGTCCCTCTCTCGCGCTGCCGCGCGCCTTCGATCCCGCGGGACAGTGCGAAGAGGATCCCGCCCCACCGACTCGGCGCCCGTGTGACATGTGTACGCGTGAGTCCGGCCGACGATTAACCTTCGGGGGACACCCGGGCAGCGGCACCCCCGGCTTCGCAGTTTCACGTGGAGCCTCCGCCGGGGCTCTTATCGGCTCGCGCGCTGATTAGCTTTTATAGTTCGCTGTGTGACCTGGTGAAGATTCTTGTGGCTTTTTTTTCGAAAAAAATAGCTCTGTTTGTGCCGGAGTTGAATTTTTGGTGACGAGTTTTTTTTTTCCCAGCGGCGCGATTCGAACTGAGCGCGGTCCAAAGTTTGCTGGCAGCGGCGCGCGGCGCCGCAAAAACGGAAAATAAATTTCGCCGCTACCCACTCGTATCCGATTAAAACTGCCGCGCGTCTTCTTTGTTCGCCGCCGAAATGCCAGCGCGCGCGCGCGAGTGCAAAATTTCGAAAGTGTACTTCTTGGGTTCTGCTCGAAGTACGTAACTCAAGTTGAAAAGTTCGCGTAATGTCGTCGCCGGATCGTAATTCATTTTGAGGAGCGAAAAGTACAAACAATGCTGTTGTCGGATCTAGCGCGCAGGCCGTTTATTTTACTTTAGAGAAACTTCCCCGACGGATTTTCGCGGCGGTTTTTAAAAAACGCGGGACAGTTTATTAAAGAGACCGAAAGAGACGGTTCTATCGCCGTTAAGCTGAAAATTAGTCGTAACTTTGCGTAAAAAGGGTAAAAAAAATAGGTAAAAGTGCCGTTTGAAAAACTGAAAGCTACAAATCTGTCCCGTCGGGCTATCAGCCGGCGCGATCTAAAAAAGCAGCGGCAATCTCGGAGAAGTTTTTCGCACAATGAAACGTCAGTAAAAAGGGGCAGTAAAAAAAGCCGCCTCTTCATCCGGCGAAATCTAAACAGGCTCCTTTGTTAATTTAAAGGGATTTCCGCGCCGACCCTCCTCCCGGCAACAAGAAGAGCGGAAAAAAAAAGAAAGAAAGAAGAGACAGTAACTCTCGAGCCGATAAGATCCCCCAAAGCCCGCCGTCCCTTCGATACCCGTGAATCCGTCCCCCCGGAAAATAAGCAGCCGGTGGCCCGCGCGCGCCCGGAATCAATTCGCGTTGCGGCGGCGATAAAGGTCGGGCTTTTAAAGGGCCGCGGGTATAGACCCCGATAATCCCCGGCGAGCCGGAGGGAGGCCTCGTTTGCGATTCGCCGCGCGACGTCCCCCGGGTGTCCTCCCCCCTCCCCCCGAAGGTCGTCCCCGATCGACAACCCCGCTGACCCTCTTTTGTCCCTCTCGTGTTGCAGCTCGCGAGCCGCCGCGCCGGCGGCCCGCCTAGGTGGCCCGGACACTCCAAAGTGCACCAGTGCTCGTTCTTTTTGTGCGCGCGGTGACGACTCGCGCTGCGATGGACGAGGCGAGCCGGTGAGCTGGCTGCGCCGAGGAGCGCCGGGGGAGCCCGGGGCGATGCCCAGCGCTGGGACCGCCCCAGAGAAGCACGAAAAATGAGGAGCATCCTTCTAGCTTTGAGCCTCCTGTTTGCCGGTGAGTCACCATCACGGAGAGTACCGTAAGCGAGACACATCCCACGGGCTGTCTAATTTCATTAGGCGACGGGTCCGAGTGCCCGGGTCCCTGAGTTACGCGCTCGCGCGAAAATTGAAAAAAACAAGAGGAGAGAGGAAGCTCGAACGCTAAAGTGGAAAAATGAGGCGCTCGTGCATTTTTTTTCAATTTTGGATGAGGAACTCTGGAGAGTTGCGCGCTTGGTTGATCTTTCGGTTTCATTCGCGAGTTACTGACGGGCGAGCGTGCAGTTGTTAAATTGTCTTTTGAATATTAATACCGCGGTAATGTAATTTTAATGAGCGGAATTATTCGTTGCTAATTGAATAATTTTCCGTTGTTAATTTACAATACCGTATGCAATATTTAGAAATGATGGACGTTATGAGTTATAAATTTAATTTTCTGTTATTTTATAATCTTACAAATAATTGCTATTTTATAAAAGTTTAAAGAGAAAATTCAATTTAAAAATTAATAACATTGTTGCAGTTATATTAAAATAAAGCTAAACTTCTTTGATTACTTCATTTAGTCCTTAACATCAGAAATTTATTTCTCAAAAGCTTTTTGTATCTAACAAATAAACGGTAGTTGAATTTACATTTCTAACTTACAAAAGTTTAAAAAGTAGATTTAATTTTCAATTTTATAACGTTGTTACAAATTCATTAAATTCGAGCATAACTTCTTTGATTACTTCATTTAGTCCTTGAAATCCATCAAAAACTTGTTTCTTAAATATATAACCGACAAAAGCTGCAATAATATAAGAAAACTTTATTAATTTTACGGAAATTATTCACAAATAATAATTAAAATATTTTACATTTAGTCTACATTCTTCCGCGCTTGCTCGTTTTGAATATTAAATACGAGCGCAAAGTTTTGTGGAATCACTTTTAGTTGTTCGACTCTGCGGCTGCTGACACCAACAAAAGATATTCAAATTAAAGTTTCGTTAACCAACTGGTTAAACAATCACCATTAACGTTTTGCCACCGCAAGTACTTAAACTGATTTCGCGAATATAGTATCATTTAAAATATCTCGGAAAATCCAAAAATCAACATCGAAGTAACTCATCAAACTTTACACTTGCTTTTCTTTTCAATAAAGACCTACAAATTGTGTTTTATAGAGATTTCTAATTATAAAGTAATTTCGTTTTTGGAGTCGAATTTCAGGCAGTGAGATTAAAATTTCGCCCCATCGAATTGAGTGTGCAAAATTCCGAACGTTTACTTACAGATTTTCTATAAGCTGACGGTTAATTAATTTTTTCTTAACTCCCAACGCGATTCCTTTTCAATGCCCGCTTGTTTTTAATAAAAAGGGGGCGTAACTCGCAGGATTCGCCGGGGTCGCGGCAAATTGAATTAATTTTTTTCCAAGGTTTTCGTAATTTTAAAGGCGCGGCGACCGCGTCCGGCGCAATAACCGATGCAAATTCATGGAAATTCCTCAAATTGCCGCTCATAATATAAGCAAACCTTGTTCCGCCCAACTAAAACTGTCAAGCTTACGCAAAAGTGCGACAATTCCGTAACGAATTTCTCTCGACCCTCGCAGCAAATTCATCGCATCGAGCGAGCGTTTATTTTTTAACGCGATTCGCCGCGGAATTCTCTCGCCTACGGCCATCCGTCGTATTGTAAATAAAGCGGGGAAACTTCCGAGCTGTAATTGATTCGCAGCGCCGAGCCTCGCGGCGCGCGCGCTTCGATTTCAATTTTCAGCCGGCGGAGCGCGCAAGCTGTCGAACTTACGGGACGCAAACAGAGAAGAGAGTGAGTGAACTTGCGAAAATCTGTTATTTTCGCGGGGCGCTTTTATGCATAATTAAAAACCTCGCCGGTACTATATACCGTGACGCCGTTTTCTGCTCAATTTTTCTCCAATTTAGCGAGCTACCGCGATTTATGCGCTACGCTCGGGAGTTTTCTTTTGTAACGGCATCAAAAGCTGAAAGCTTTCAATATTCGGTTAATAATATAACATTGACTCGTGCGCTCGACTGACAATTTTCATCGTATCGCTAATGTAGAAAAAATTTCCCCTCTCTCGAATTTTCATACTTCATTAATTATAATAACAGTTTTATTAATGACAAATATGGGGAAGCTTTTAAATCATAAAATCGTTTAACGAGAGAATATTGCGCTCGAATAGCTTTACCGAAGCGTCGATATTATAAACGAATATTTTTGATCGATGTGCGTTTCATCTCTGATTTGAAAAAAAAATGCAATGGATATCGAATATATTTACGGGCATGATTTACTTTTGTATTTATAAGGGTTAATTATAACGTTGTTTGAAAATGTACGCTATTCAAAGATCAAGCAGAATTAATTATATACAAATGTATTTGAATATTTTATATATATGGAATATAAGTGATGTTTGCTGTGGAATATATATTTATTTTTGTTTAAAGTCATATTATTTAAAGCGGTGTAAAACAATTTAAAACATGAAAGATTTATAACACTGACTAGTCATTTTGTAAGTATCTATTAAAGACTTGAAAAAATTCATAAAAAAGTATAAAAAGAAAATAGTTTTTGATTGGTTTTTTTCTTAGGTGTATTCTCAATTTTATCGAGAACAAATATGTATAATTAATGTTCTTTTCATCTCTGATTGAAAGAAAAAAATTCAACCTAAATTCCGTCGTTCCTTTAATTCGACCGCACAAACAACTCACCAAGTGCCGCGAAGAATGCGCCCCTAATCACATTACCCCCGGAGAACGAAGGAAGAAAAAGAGGCACGCGGTGAAAATAATAGACCACCGAGCCTGGCTAATAAACTTCCCCCGGCGAGGAAAACAAGTCAAATGCTCGACTACCGGGTCACCCCAGCGTCGTTCCGGGGAAAAAGGAAACCCGGCCGCGCGGAGATTAGCGACGGGGGAACTGCGTACTGCAGCTCCCCTCTCCCCGTTTCCCGTGCAAATTTGAAGTTTTAATTAGCGCGCGGGGCCGTGCGAGAAAATCGTCGCGGACAATTCCCGCGGCGGAATACTTGGCTATTTGTCTTGCGCGTGTGCCGCGCAAATGTTTGCCGACGGACCGGCCGCCTCGCGCGCCGCTCAAATTCATCCGGCGATGCATAAAATTACTTTATTTTCGAGCAAACAGCCGCCGGGGACGGCCGGAGGAAAAAAAGAAGCGGGTCTTTTGCATAACTTCCTTTTGGCGGCGCCCCTCCCGGCTGACCGTGAAATTTCATAAGCGCCGGCGGGGGAGATTTAAGCAGCTTTTGAAACGCCAATTATGCTTCGAGGCGCGGGGAGCGACTTTTTTTTCCCCGGGGGTGGCTGGGGTTAACTTCGCCGAAGGGGATGCGAGAGAGCCGCAAGGCGTGATTTCAGTTAAATTTTATATGACGCGCGTGCGTTATCTGCGACGGGCGATTAATTTTATATTCCACTTTTAATCGGATTGCTCGCGCGAGTGTCGCTTGCTCGGCTAATGTTTTCCGGGATCAGCGGGTGGAAGTTCGCCGAGAGGAAATTTGGGAATTCTTTTCAAATAGATTATGAATTACGCCCGTGATTGTGGATGATGACCTAATTTTTTCGGGGATGATTAAATTTTTTTTGTAGAGTCTTTCGTTCGATAGTATAAAAATCGATGGAATTCTTTCGAAGAATTTAAAATACGAGTGTATTAGATTGGAAGCGCTCAAAGGCATTTTTTTTTTCTCCGCGGAGATATTTGCACGATGAAATTGTCTATATGTTTTGCCACCTCACATTCAATTCGAGAGTAAAATTTTCTCGAATCCGATAGAATTTAATTATTTCCTTTTTATAAACAACATTCTTCGAAATATTTAATATTTCAAATTTTAATTATTTAATAGGATTGGAACTTTTTTATCATTATTTATTGCTTGTCTATTTTTATCGAGTTATCGATCGAAAGCTCTCCATCCGTCGAATTTTCACACCCAGTCAAAATAGTTTAGATTCAATCCGGGACGAAAATCCAATTACCCCTTTTTCTAACGCTTCAAAGTTTTTTCCCCGGCGGAAGCGAATTTTCTCAGAAAATTTTTGAATTTTCACGAGAGACAAACCGAATTAGCGCTGCGAAATAAGCGCGCACGTCACGGGGAGTAAAAATTCAGTTAATCCGCAAAATTTCGCGTCACTGTTTTTGAAGCGTCCCGCGGCGGCGCAAACTTTATCCCAACGTAAATTAAAAACTTTTTAATAGAAATACAAGCTTTTCGGCGCACTTACAGCTTTTCCGAATCTACACGTGTTACCCCTTCGCGCAACCGAAAGTTTCGAGGTAAAATTTTAATAGGATTTAATCGGCGGTGCGCGCCATTGTAATCCGGCGCCATCAGTACGTGCGTCGGCTCATTACGAAAATTAAATCCTCGCCAATAAAAGGGCAATGAAAATTTTAATTAAAATCCCAGCGCAGACGCACGCCCCGAGATTCGCCTCCGAAACACGCTTCCTTATTGCGCCCTCGAGAAAATTCATATTTCTCCGGGATCTAAATATGATGATCCCCGTTGCGCGGCGTCGCGGAATATTTTATTAAAAATTACGCGCAGCGCCGCGGAGTCGCCGTATATAAAACTGCTTCAGCGTCTCTCGCGGGCGCACGAGGAGACCGAATCCTTTTGTTACTTCATTTCGGCCGCGCTCCGGGCTTCTTTACACGCGGCCCCTCTTCCGCCGGCCCTAGCCTCAATTACGGCTCCTCGGCCGCGCCTCAAAGGTGCCCCCGGCGCAGAAAAAGCTTGCGGGGCGAAAAAAAAGGAAGACGAAGAAGTTTATATAGGAAGCCGCTGACCGGAATCCGAGCGGGGCCCCGGGAAAAAAACTCATTTCCTCGGCGAGAGTACGCTATTCGTCGATACACCCGCGCCGAACGCGAACTCGCCTCCGCCCCCCGACTCCTTTAGTGCGACCGAAGTCGTTTGAAGGAGGAGGAAAAAGAGCCGGGGATGGACGAGGGTTCCGCGCGTTTTCTAAAGTCCGCTACGTTTTGTGCGTGAGGAGCTTCTTCTTTACGCCCGCGTTTCTTTCCAGGAGCTCCGTGGACTTTGTCGGCGGAGGGAGATTAAAATGTTCCACTGTAAAAGTGTTACACTGAGACTTTAGCTTCAATTCCGTTTCTTGAACATCTATCTTTCTCTTCGAATTTGCTTTTTCTTTTGCTTTTTTAAAGACTAGTATTGTTTCCTACCAAAGTGAACTTTTTAAAAGTAAAAGAACATTTTCTTTAATAATATGTCTAACGTTTTGAACTTTTTTGGATCACATATATTCTGATGTTTATTTTTCGATGTTCATAATTAATTTTTAACTTTTTACTTACTTGAGATAACTAATTCAAAATATTCGAAACTTATCTTTTCTTACAAACGTGTTTTTTAAGTTTTTTTAAATCTTAAAAATAAACGTACGTCTTTATTTGTGAAAAATAATTTAAAAAGTTTTATTTATGAGAAAGAAAAATTTGAAATAAGAACGAATGAAGGAAAAAATCTTTTTCTGAACAAAAATTTTCGTTTTTGTCGACTCCATAAAATACCGGAGTGACTTTCCCTTATAAGAAAGAAATTAAAAAAAAAACAAAAATTATAAGTTTCGATGATAAATAATGTACTTTGTGTAAAAAGATTAAAAATAAAGTGAAATA
>JAXIUT010034788.1:0-13947 GCA_035586675.1 Eurytoma californica | reverse complement strand
ATTTTCAGTGAGACTTGTTAAGAAATATGTTTCACAGCAAATGAAACATATTTAATGGAGTGGCCCACTATGCCCCGCTGTCCCCTAATTGTATGTATAATTTAATTAAATACGAAAAGATGGTATTAAATAATATAAAATCTATTTCTAAAAATTATTTATTGTAAAAAATTAAATAAATAGTTATGTAGTCTTAAATGTAATCGTTGCGTTGAAAATAAGTGGCAATTACTATTTTCCTTGTTGTAAACATTTCGTATTCCTAATAATCAACTAGTAGTAGTTCCTTAGAAGTACCTTAAACTCCTCAGGTTATCCGCTGCTAATTGCAAAGTCTCGTTTTTCTAAAAGTAAAAAAAATGTTTAAATACAAAATTGGACTATTGAAATTTCCATCTTATCTCTTGAACATTTTTTAACTTAACTACCTTCTGATAGCAGAATCTAATATATTTTTCACCGAGATGTCGGTGCTCGTCTCCATAAAAATGCGATATGGGGTAACCAAGAACGCCAATATTGCTTATCATCCAATTCGTGAATTTTTCACTATTGTCGTTGCCAATTTCATGATTTATGCTCACTCGATGATCCTGCAATCGTGGCCACGTGGCCATCATGCAATAACCACCGTCGGGTACAATCGGCATCATACCCGCATCTCGGAAAACCTGCGCTATAAAGTCGCGTTTTCCCTTTGCGCTTCTCATGTTTGTATTAAAGTGACTGAATGGCTTTCCATAATTTTTGTACTCTTGCTCAAATGCGTAGGCTACGGCAATCTATCAAAATGATTTTTAAGAAATTATAAATAAGTAAATCGAAGTGAGCATTTTTATTAATTAAATTATTTTGAAATAAGTATACAATACCTGTTGAGGCATAGGTGCATTTTGCACAAAGAAATCGTGTACGTATGACAAGCGATTTATAAGATGAGCAGGTCCGTAAACCCATCCGATTCTCCAACCAGCCACATTGAAGGTTTTGCTCGCAGAACCGACTGTTAAAGTTCGATCAAACATTCCAGGCAAACTTCCTGCAAAAATAAATTATGCTACAAAATTAAAGTACTTAAATCCTGCTTATAGTGCTATTTATTGAGATACGCGAATAGCTTACCAAATCTGACTATTTTGCGCGGTTCGTAAACTGCCCATTCGTGGGCTTCGTCCGAAATAACAAGGACGTTCCATTTTTCAGCTAAATCTGCGATAAATTGAAGCTCACTTCTCGTGTACAATTTACCCGAAGGATTGTTAGGATTGTTCAAAAGGATCCCCCTCGTTCTATAATTGAACAGACTTGCAAATTGCTCCCTATCTAAAATCCAATCGCTTCCTCTAATATCACCACTTGCAATATACTGAAAAAAATAGCAGTCGATTCAGATATCATTTTATCAATCGACACTCAAAGCCTATCTAATCTCAATTATTCACTTTACCAGTTTCAGATTAGAAAATCTAAGAATCCCGCGAGCAAGTTCGATTTGTGGTTTGTACTTGGACCAAAACGGCTCGATAATGATCCACTCGTCTCCTGGCTCAGTCAAGCTCTGAAATGCAACGGCCAGGGCTTCGGTAGCACCGACAGTGGCGATTACGTTTTCCCTGGGGTTCAACGTTTCGTTGGTTACGAGGGAGTACAGGTTAGCAATGGCATTCAAAAGCCTCTGGTGACCCTGAAATGAAAAATGTAGATTCGTTACTAAAATTTTGAAACAGAGCCCATAAATTGTTAAAAAATTTCAGTTGTGTACATTACTGGCCGTGTACTGATTCAGTGAAACGTCATCGGATAATGTTGCGCTGACCAAAGCTTGTCTCAGAGCCCATGGAACGTAGTCGTCGGATACGTCGAGACCTAGATCTACTGCTGTCTTGCTGTTGAAATTACTGAAAAAAATTATTTTCAAGCAATTGTTAGAATTCCTAAACTTACAGCAGTAAAACTTACAGCATCCGAGTGACTGGAATTTTTCCTGGCGATAAAGAAACCGCTGAAGCATATCTCAGTGCTACGCAGACCTGCGCATAATTATATATTTTTATTTTATGAATGTAAAATATATACATTGGTTCAACTTTTTATTTTCAAATTTATACTTACAGAAAGCACTACAAAATACTTGACGTTCTTCATGATAGCAGTTGATAAACTAAGATTCAGGGGAATAATTTTTCAATTTTATTTTTAAGTATTCATTAATTGCATAAATCAGTAAGAAGCAAAAATTTAAAATAATTTAATAAAAAGTTATTGTAGTATGACAATAACTTATAACTTATTGTTTCCTACCTTGAACTATCAGATGTCGCTTCTCGATGTGTCACAATTTTGATATGACATCTATAGTATGTCTACGACTGTCTTAAATAGCAGTCGTAATTATCTCATAAAAATAAAACAAATAGACTATGTTTATTAGATTTAGCATTACAAATACAGTGAAACTTTACATCTGAATTCACAAAAAAAATCGTTTGATGAATATATAGATAAAATATTGTTACGTTCCGTGACTATCACCTTCAAATGTAGCTATATCATAAAACAGTATTATTATTGCTTAGATAAGTTTATGAATGTTATCTATACCTACACGTAGAATTTAATTATTTTTTAAAGAAGAATAGAAAAAAATGGGATTAAATTGGGAGAATTCTTTTGCACAATGTACAATGAAGCTCATTAAAAGCTACGTGAAAAATCATAAAATATGGCATTGGAAATGACTAAGAAAAAAGTCAATATTGGTCGATTGACCACAGTGAAAAATGGTATATGGAAAGCTCCTTTACTTAACGAAAATTGCCGTGAAAAGCAAATCTTCAGTAACAAACGCAGAGTAGCATAATATAATAATTAATTATGTTCATTTGTAATATATAATCATTAAAGATAAAAGAATTGTTATTAAAATAAACATTAATGTGAAAGTTTATTCTCTTACACAAATATAACTGATAATGTAGTATTTTTACTGCTACGAATTTTTCACAATATTTATTTTTAATTAAATTATTTACTTTTAATTCTATACTTTTACTTAGTAGTTTCGAAGTGCCTCAATCTCATCAGGTTACGTGCCACTAATTTTAAAGTCTCATTTTTCTAAAAATAATAAAAGAAATTTTAATCCAACCCAATAGTGTTTAAAAATTCACTCTTCTTTTTTTGAAATTTTCTCAATAATGCCGCACCTTGTTATAACAGAATCGAATGTATTTTTCTCCAAGATACCGATGCCCATCTCCATAATATTTTGATCCTGGATGACCAAGAACGCCAATATTCTCACCCATCCAGTTCGAAAAATTTTTACTTATACTCCGATGCTTCTTTAATTTTGGCCACGTAGCCAGCATACAATAACAACCGTCGGGTACAATCGGTATCATGCCCGCATTCCTTAAAGCCTGCGCCATGAAATCGCGTTTTCTAGTTACGCTCCTTAAATTTGTATTGAAGTAACTGTATAGCTTTCCATAATTTTTGTACTCTTGCTCAAGAGCGTAGGCTACAACAATCTGTGGAAATACATTTTACGAAATTATAAATAAGTAAATTACACTGAGATTTTTATTTATTTTGAAATAAGTACTTACCTGTTGAGGTGTAGGTGCATTTTGCACATAGAACTCGTGTACATATGACAAGCGACTGATAAGATGAGTAGGTCCGTAGGCCCAACCGATCCTCCAACCAGTCACAATAAAGGCCTTACTCGCAGAACCGATCGTCACAGTTCGATTAAACATTCCAGCTAAACTTCCTGCGAAAGTAGAATAGACATATCGCCTTGTAAAGTAAACGTAGATCTTTGTTAAAATGAAACTTATTCTTTTAATGTAAAGAGATTACCAAATCTGATCATTTTGTGCGGTTCGTACGTTGCCCATTCATATGCTTCGTCCGCAATAATAACGACATCCCATTTCTCCGCTAAATCTGCGATAAATTGCAGCTCGGTTCTTGTGTACACTTTACCGGAAGGATTGGCAGGATTGTTTAAAAGGATGCCCCTGGTTTTATTGTTAAACAGACTCGCAAATTCTTTTTTATCTAACTGCCAGTCGCTTCCCCTAATATCTCCACTTGTTTTTTTCTTGATAAATTGAAGGATCGATTTAGTTACTTTATGATTAATTCTCGCTCGAAATGTATTTGATTTCAATTATTCACTTTACCAGTTTTAGAGTAGAATATCTAGGAATACCGTGAACCAGTTCAATTTGTGGTTTAAACTTATACCAAAATGGTTCGATGAGTATCCATTCGTCTCCCGGCTCAGTCAAGCCCCGAATCGCAATGGCCAGGGCTTCGGTAGCACCGACAGTGGCGATTACATTTTCTCCAGGATTCAGCGTTTCATTCGTTATACGGGAGTATAGTCTAGCAATTGCAGTCAAAAGCCTTTTGTGGCCCTACGTAAATAAGAGGAGAAATGTATATTAAAGGTCTGCAGTTGAATTAGGACTATTGATAAGGGAAGGATCATGAAATATTATTTCAGATTCCATTATATCCGAAGAATGGAATATTGAGAAGAAATGTACACTTCTTTTATATTTCAATTGAATATTTTTGACAAGAATATTCCAAGTTGAAATAGCGCCAGGCGTAGCAATTCCACGTTATGTACATATACTCTACCGTATCGTATCACGGTCGTAGTGCACTTTAATTCATGATGTTTATGTTTGTGTAATAATTAAATTGTAAAAGAAAAATTATTCAAATTTTTCATTGGCGTACAATACTGTCTGTGTAGTGGTTGAACGAAGCGTCATCAGATAAAATTGTGTTGACCAAAGCTTGCCTCAGACTCAATGAAACGTATTCGTCGGAATCATCAGGTTTTAAATTAATTGTTGTCTCGTTAGTAAATTTTGGTCTAAACAACAATTGATTTTTAATTAATGATTAGAATTTCTTACAGTCCCCATTACTAAAAAGTAAGTTAAACTTACAAATAAAGTTCGTCTGAACTATTTCCTGGAGATACAGGAACCGATGAAGAAAATTTTAGAGCGACACAGACCTTAGCACACAGTAATAAATATCAAATTTTATGATAATAAGATAATATTTTCTGATTTCATATTTTTAAATTTATACTTACGAAAGCTACTACAAAATTAACGCCCTTCATGAATACAGTTGCTGAACTAAAGTAAAATAAAATAAATAATTAGTAAATGTTCTTGTTTAATAATCTGTTGATTCTAATTAATGCAATGTTTACTTAGATTAACAAAATTATTAAAAAAGAAAAGGTAAATTAGAAAAAACTATTTGTAAACAAAAAAAGGATGAATTTAATCCTGGCGATGGATCTGGAATTAAAGGATGGTAAATTGAACTTATAATGGTCAAAGTAGTTGTAAGTTAAGGTCACTTAATGTTAAAAATTTGATAAAATATACTGGTATACATATATTGTTAAGATAACTTTTTGCTTAACTCTAGCTTTTCTTAAGACAGAAAACAGACTAATGTAGTAAACTTGGGATACCTCACCATCTCATCCGAATAGCTCAGCGGAGTTAAGTATTAGTAGGCTGCGTCGCATAGATCGGACACGATAGCGAAACCATCTCAGAATTCTTTTATTAACGCGCGGCGAAACGCCGTTTAAATTGTTTTACGAGCACATTGGAAGTGTGAATGAAATACGTTAAATTTTTATTTCTTAGCGGCGTAATTTGCTATCTTGTAAAATTGATTCAAATACAAATGCAAATTTCAATTAATTTGAGAACCCCCTCTTTGTTTTTCCTCTCAAAATTAAACCTTACAGAAGCTCTGGAAGTTTGGCATACGTGGTAATTTGCTTAAATTGTTGGAGTCATATTTGACTTCCACAATTTAAGCTTCCAGATCACAAGCTGTTAAAGTAATGATTATGTGTCTGATTTTATTTTTGCTTCATCAGGTGTCCCGCAGGATTCGCATCTCGGTCCTTTTCTTTTTTGTGTCTACGTTAATGATGTTTTATCACGAATGAAGTTTTCTAAGTTGTTGATGTATGCAGACGATATTAAATTATTCATGGATCTTAATGATCCCTTTTTAGATGTACATAAATTACAGGCAGATTTGCATGCATTGTACGATTAGTCAATTGAGAATGGGTTCCTGCTTAATATTTCTAAATGTTATACTATTACGATCCACAGAGGTAAACCTACTCTTTTACCTGACTACTTTTTTAATGGTGCAAGGCTTGAGCGGGTGAATGTTGTTAAGAGCTTGGGGGTATTATTTGATTCTAACATAACTTTTGAAAATCAGGTCAATTCAGTTGCATCTAGAGCGATAAACTTGGTCGGATTTCTAAAGCGTTCTACTTATGATTTTAGGGACACCTCGGTGATTATTTATCTCTATAAAACTTTAGTTACTCCGATTTTGGTTTATTGCTCTCAGATATGGTCTCCTTATCTATTGCGTCTTTCGCATAAATTGGAGATGGCTCAACATAAGTTTTTTAGATTTATGTCATTTAAGATCAATAGACCTATGCACTGGTTTGACCATAAGTATACTGATATCGCCATGGAATTACATATTCAGACTGTTAAGTCCTTGCACCATTACCAAGATTGTTTATTTATGTCTCTCCGTCCACTTTTGTTCAACATGTAATAGGCTTGTTAAAGACGTTTAAATTAAATTGAAAGGGAGAAATACGAAGTGTGGATGACAAAGGAAAAATGTAATTCGTGAAATACCGGGCAATAGAGTATTAAAAAAAAAAAAAAAAAATTGGTAAACAAGCGCGACATTGTTTTGACGCGCTAGCATCAACTCGAGGCGTGCGGTCTAGGAAGTGGCTAGACTGTGCGACAATAACAATGCGAATAAATAATTCATCCAAATAAACCATTATGGAAAATTTCTTAAAAATGTTATATATTATGACAGCTACTGTGAATATAGCAATTGTATATTATGTATAAATTATGTGTATTTGCACATATTGTGTTGCACTGTGTAAATAAATATTATCAATTATGTAACGAAATAAAATGAGACGGGCCAACGACGACCGGCGTTGAGCGCGTGCCGGCGGCCCCATGGAGGGGCCAGCGGCCCGGCGGCAAGCGATGGCGAGTGGAGGGGCGGCAGCCTGACTCAACGTAAAATGTGAACGCGGAGCGCATGGCGCTCAGTTTTTTTATAACCTCCGGATAAAGCACATGTGTGACAAATAAAATATTACTGACTGGCATTTTTAAAAAACACACGCCTGTCATCATCCCTGTCGTCATCCTCAATATTCTTCCTTCACGAATTATAAATATATATAAATTTTGATGCCATAGGTGAATTTAAAACTTCTCTACGTTCACTAACTATAACTTTTTGATTAATAATATAATTTTGTTAATTCCATTTTATTTTGTATACATCTTTGTTGTTATATATTGTATTGTATTTTATACTAAAGGGCTTATGCCCGTTGAAGATAATAAATAAATAAATATGCATAATTAAAAAAAAACTATCAAGTTCATGTTGTTATTTTATTGTAAACTATCATTAAAAATTAAAATTAGAAATTGTACTAGTTCCCTATTGCGAAAACTTCCAGTGAAGAAAATTATAGGGAATATTATAGGGAAAAAACAAGACTTGTGTGCGATAAACAATCGTTTTAAGCACGGTGTGCTATAAAAATAAATTATGCATCTTTCGCTGCATTTGACACTCAACGAAACGATTTATTTTCAGCATCTTTACCGGGTATGTATGAACAAACTATCTCCATTGTTTCTGGATGGAGTATTGGATGGGCCATAGCGCCTCCTAGCATTTTGAACCATCTGAAAACTTTGCATAAGCATACAGTGGATTCTCCTCCTACCCCGGCACAGGTTCGCACGCTGGCTTTTTCAAAAACATAATAAGTCATAGTTCTGAGATAATAAAGTCAGGGCCTCAACTAGAACGTCAAGTACAGACAAATTAGTATCGTAAAGCATTTACAATCGGGTTTTTTTACTTTTGTGAAAAAGGAAAAGTAAGTCATCTTTCTACTTTTAATAATGACATAGAAATTTAGTAGTGAAGAAGAAGGAAAGGTCTATGGAGTCAAACTACAGATATCGAACTTCATATTTAGGCTCAATTAAACAAAATGTAAAGTTTGGAAGGGATTGGTGTTTCGGAGATGTCATGCTCTCTCCTAGTGTGATCAAAGTTTGAACAACGAACAAAGTTGCAGATCTTTTGCATGGCACTGCTTCTGCGACCCGGAGGTGAGAGCCTCTTCTAGTTATTAAGTAATTTATTCTCGCACACAATCAATTTTCTATTTACTTAATTTAACTAGCATACTAAAGTACTGTTATTTAAATAGATGTATATGTAATAGGTATTTTTTTCAAAATTTCGCACTTTAGTAGGAGACCTTAAGAAGCTGGTTCCGTACACCGACGTTACAGTTTTTCGTTTAATCCAATATGGTGGACTTTGCAACGCTAAGGATGGGATTCTGCGGGAGCTTAGATTAAATTCATACCTTTTGTAGCAAACGTATTTAAAGAAACCCGTCTAAATCTGATATTCACGTCGAGCAATCACAAAACTCAAGAACAGAAAACTCTAGAAAACTCAAAAGGCGCGAGAACTTCATTGACGTCTGGCCGGCTCAAGTTCTCGTATAAGAGAAGTGAAGACTATTGGAGGGGAGGGAGGGGAGACAGCACGACGCTCGCGCATCTCATTATACATGTCAATCTGACGATGACGGCGTACTTATTCCAGCACAATAAATTTTGAGATTAATAACTAATTTGGGCCAAACGCAAAAATTTGAATTAACAAAACAAAAACTGCAATTGTCGGTAACCGCGTATGAGGTATAGAAGTAATGCATCCCTTAAACAGCTTATAGTTCCTTACAGGGAAAAAAACTTTTGTCCAAAATCAATATTTTTCAAGTAAAAAAAATGATTATTTTCATTCTTTACTGATCCTGAACTCCCAGGATTTTGTGTAATATGTCGGTAACCTAATTGTCAAATTGTAGTGCTAAGACGAACATTCTGGGAGATGTTTAGTCTACTCGTTTGAAATCCGAACGAGATTTTTTATAAACAAAAGAAGCCTTACATACATCCATTTTTACTTTATTGAAAGGCGCTTCCGACAAACACTCGTACCAAAAAACTGATTAATTATTCGTGCAGAAATATAGATAAGATTCGAATAAGATTCGCAAACTTAAGTAAGGAATTTTTCCACGTATACTAGCTAATTAATTTATTTCTCAATTCATCTGACGTATTAAATAAATGTAAACATTGATATTTAAGCAGATGTAGGAATTGCATATTTTTAAATTTATCACATTCGTGGGAGGCATAGCTCCAGGTGCTTCACATATTACAACTACATTAGAAAAAATTCACATGTCCAGTATCAGTTTAATTTAATTGTAAGTACTCAATTATTATTGAATATAGTAATTATTTTTATTATTTAATTTTAGTTCTGCAGCTACAAACATGACGAACATATAGTTTTTTATAGTAGCTTTAGTAAGTATAAATTTAGAAATATGAAATCTGCAAAATTACATTATTTACTATCAAAAAATTTATTTTTATAATTTTCTTTGATTAGATCTGTGAAGCTTTAACACTTTCTTCGATGGTTCCGTCAAGGAACAAGGAAAGTATTTTGAAATTTGTATCTAAACATTTGTTTTTGTTTTTTATAAAAACGAGACTGTGCAATTAGCTGCGGATAACCTAATGAGATTGAGATATTTCGTTTGAGTTTATTCTCAAAACAGCGATAACGTCGATGATTACGTACACAATACTGTTATTTTATTGTTTTAAATAAAAAACAAAAAATACTGCTTATTTTATGATTGAAAATTTCACTGCTAATTGTTATATTACGTATGGTAGTGTAGTTTATATATATTATTTACACCCTGCCGAATTTGATTCTTTTAGAATATATCTCGAAAATGACAATAATAAAGATAAGGATTTGGTGGCCTCTTTAGATCAGGGTCACGGTCATTGCAGTGCAAATGAAGTGTAACAAGCAGAGATTATTAAACATTTACATCTATTTTAATGTATCGTAATATTTTTTCCAGAGTGACTCAAGAGAAGAAGTGTAATTAAATATTGAATATATAGAAGGGTAATAAAGTACAATTCAATAGAAACGTATGAAAATCTTTCATTTTTAAATATTTGATCTATTTAATATTTCTTCAACATTTTTTTGTTAATCTTACACAGTAATTGAAGACTCGGATTCTATAACCGGGTTAGTGCTCGAAAATGGAAAAAAGTATTGTCCACGAAACGAATTTTGAAAATTTTTCAAATTTTACTTTGAACGATACGTACTTGTAGAGAATTTTATTGCGCATCTTTTTTGCATTAAAAACAAATTTTTAGGTTTTTTCATTTTTTAGTTACTTAAAAAAAACGGTAGTTTTTACTTAAAATAAAAATCGTCATATTTTTAAATACAAGAAAGAAAGGTCTATGGAGTCAAACTACAGATATCGAACTTCATATTTAGGCTCAATTAAACAAAATGTAAAGTTTGGAAGGGATTGGTGTTTCGGAGATGTCATGCTCTCTCCTGGTGTGATCAAAGTTTGAACAACGAACAAAGTTGCAGATCTTTTGCATGGCACTGCTTCGCTGAAAGTCGCCATCCGACAGTGGGATTGTGAATACTTTTTGTCGAAGGCGAAAGGAAGCTTGTGTGAAAATTTCAGACAAATCTGTGACCCGGAGGTGAGAGACTCTCCTAGTAAGTTTCCCGAATGTTATCTATTTCTGCACGTGGAGTATGATTATTTTTTAGAGTAATATAAAAGAATTTTGGGAATCTGGTAAATTTTTATTTAAAAAAAGGAAATTATATTTTTATGTTTTTCATTTAAGTATTATTCTTTTTTGTTCGTTACAAAAAATTATAAACTTATTTATTTTTACAGTATTTACAAGAAAGGCAAGTATCCACATATCACCGGGAAATCAGATCATCCAATATTTTAGTATTTCTTTTAGCAGACAAACTTATTGCAGTTCTTTCAATTTCTCTAACGCCTTCAACGTTTTCTGAATCGTCTCGTCTTTCTGCAATTGACATAAATTAAAATTGTTAATTCAAGTCGTACAAAAACCACAATGAGCGTTTGTAAAGCAGTTAAAATTACCTTATGGAAGCAGTATCTCAGGTGCTCTTCGCCCAAATATTTGAACTGCTCGTCGTAAAATCCCGTGAACGGAAGGCCGAGTATTCCCACGTTCTTTATCAGTCTTTTAGAGAATTCCATCGCTGCGCCTTTCACGGGCTTTCTCCAGGACTCGCTTTTCAGCGAAGTCCACTGGGCTATCATGCAGTAGCCGCCCTCCGGTATCACTGGCGTCATGCCGGCGTCTCTGAACGCCTTTACCATGATGTCGCGAAGCTCCCGTACGTGCTTCAAGTGCTGGGAGAAGTAGGACTCCGGTTTGCCGAAATTTTTTATTTCTTGCTCAAATCCATAAGCCACTGCGTCCTGCCAATTGTTCAAAGCAGTTGTTAGAAACACCGAAATTCAATGCACACACTAAATATTTTTTCGTGAAATATTCAAAAGTTCTTTAAAATAAAGTAAATTTATAAAAAGCGAATTAAAAGTGAAAATTTCTATGTCACTATTAAAAGTAGAAAAATGACTTACTTTTCCTTTTTCACAGAAGTAAAAAACCCGATTGTAAAAATAAATGCTTTACGATACTAATCTGTTTGTACTTAAACGTCTTACGCAATTAAAAGCTAATAAAAGCATTAAATTGAAATTGCTTGAGACCCTGACTTTATTATCTCAGAACTATGATTTATTATATCTTTAAAAAAAGTCAGCGTACGAACCTGTGCCGGAGTAGGAGGAGAATCCACTGTACGCTTATGCAAAGTTTTCAAATGGTTCAAAATGCTGGGAGGAGCTATGGCCCAACCAATTCTCCATCCAGAAACACTGAACGACTTGCTGGCTGATCCAATGGAAATGGTTCGTTCGTACATACCCGGTAAAGATGCTGGAAATAAATCGTCTCGTTGAGTGTTAAATGCAGCGAAAGATGGATAATTTATTTTTATTGAATTGTACCAATTCTGGTGTGAGGTTTGAAAGTGATCCACTCGTGGGCTTCATCAGTGACAACGATGGTATTGTACTTTTTGGCCATGTCGGCGATGAATGTCAGTTCCTCGAGGGTGTACACCTTGCCGAGTGGATTCAGCGGATTGTTGAGTAGAATACCCTTGGTTCGTTTGTTGAAGAGCTTTTCCATTTCTTCCTTATCCAATTCCCAGTCATTTCCGGAAATTTCGTCGGCGTTCTTTGTCTGTAAGAAAATTACAGAGTTTTTTCTTGCAGCTGTTGCTAATGATGATTTCCTCGGAGTACGGTAGGAATAAAACTATTATTTTAAATTTCTTACCAGCTTCAAAGTAGTAAATCTCGGAACACCGCGGGCTAATTGGATCATGGGAAGGTACATAGTATAAGCTGGTTGAATAACGATCCATTCATCACCTGGGGAAGTGTGGCCATGAAAAGCCAGGTATACGGCTTCAGTGGCGCCAAGAGTCACGATGACATCCTCTTCAGGGTCTACATGATGGTTGAGCAGTTTTGTGTACATCTGGGCTATCGCATTACGTATTCTTGGAATACCCTATTAACCAATAAATCAATGAATTTCATTGTATTAATTTTATGATAGAGGAATACATTATGGCTCATCGCATTTGGACATGAAAAAAATATTTTTAATTGTTCAAGAGACTTACGATAAATAAATTCAAAACTGAGCCACATTTTATTCTCTTAACATATTATATATCTGGATTAAACTCACGACTGGTTCAGAATATTGGTTAAGCGTATTGTCATCTGAAAGTGTTGCGTTCGCTAAAGCGTTTCTCAAATGCCTGGGAGCTTCACCGTCAAGTATGTCCAATCCAAGATCGACGGGCTTATATTTTCGCACATATGGGTCCAATTCATACCTGAGAAAATAATTATCACAATATTGTATTTTCTTAGGTTCGAAAATATATAAACAAAGAATATCATGTTGCGAAGTCATATATGAACTTACGAGTCAGATTTATTTGTTCCTATAAGATGCTTGGGAAATTCAAATTTCCATGATTTTTTTAGCACGTATGCTTCAGGGGAAGATAGCCACGTGGCTAACTGTAATTACAAAATATAACGAATGCATAACAATTTCTTAAAATAAATGCACTAAATGTATATGTTAATTAATATATTATATTAATTATTATAGAATCCTAATATACATTTTCGTAGAGGAGAATAAAAATAGAGCGATCTCGACGAACCAAATGAGTTTTATTTCAGTGCCGACGTTTCGATAATTTTTATTATCTTCATCAGGGCTGTAAAAAATTAATTTCTCATTACACACACAATATTTATCTATATATGTATATATAACACAGACGCTCGGAACGAGAACCAGATTTGCTGTTATGAAATAACTGGCCGATCAAAATACTGTATTACTTACCCTTCCTTCTCTAGAGTCTCCCTTTCCTTTCTCCCCTTACTTTTCTCTGGCGAACAGTATAAATACAAGTTTTTCATATTTTCCTCCTTAATTGTTACTCGAACGTCAATATGGAGAAGTAAGATAGGAAAAAAATTTTTAGCAAAAATTAATTCTTTCTAATTCGGCCTTATTACAAAATAATTTTTTATAAACATTCCAGACAAAATCTTACTGAACGTACTATGACATGGCATTGTTGGCCAAACAACTTTGACGAACGACGAACCATGAAGTGTTTGTTTTATGATTTATTTAAGAGAAAGGTCAGTTATTTAATAACAGCAAATCTGGTTCTCGTTCCGAGCGTCTGCGTGTTATATAT
>JAXIUT010034777.1:0-13958 GCA_035586675.1 Eurytoma californica | reverse complement strand
CCTCGGCAGCGCGGCCGCCGGGGCCGCGGCGCCGCCGCCGCCGCCCGGGCCCCAGACGCACCGGCTCAGCCTGACGCGGCCCAGTCGCAAGGAGGACTTCGGCCTCGTGCTCGGCTGCAGGCTGTACGTGCGCGAGGTGACGCGCGAGGGCACCGGCGCCCGGCCCGGCGACCTGCTCACGAGGATCGCCGGCGTGCCCGCCGACAACATGAGCCTCAAGGAGGCGCGCAAGCTCATGGAGCAGAGCAAGGACCGGCTCTCGCTCGTCGTCAGTCGCGAGCCGGACGCGGCCGCGGGCCCCGCCGCCCCCGAGCTGCCGGCCGCCAAGGCCGCGCTGCCGAGCGCCTCCGAGAGCGCCGGCCACTACAGCAGCCAGAACCTCTACGTGCCGCCGCCGACGCGCCAGCCGCCGGCCGCCGCGCCGGGCACCCCGAACTCGCCGGGCGCCGAGCAGGACAAGAGCAACCTGGCGCCGAGGGGTCGCTCGCGCGGTCCGCTGATCGACTGCTCGCTCAGCCAGCTGGATCTGCCGGCGACGCCGACGCAGCCTGCGCAGCCGACGCAGTCGACGCAGTCGACGCAGCAGGAGCCGCCCCGACCTCCTCCTCCCAGAGCAGAGGGTATGTCCCGCTCTAGCGTAGAGCAGCGGTACGGAATTCGGATTTCAAATTATTCTTCTTGCAGACTACTACGGCTCCAGAAGGCAGACCTACGAGGATGATCCCCTCGTCCAAAGAAGCAAGCAACCTGTGTACGTAGCGCGCACCCTTTAATAATCATTCTTACGGACACTGTGGATATAGTCGGCACTGTTATTTTTCCTATTTTACAGACCCGATCCCCGCTTCATAACTTTCCAGAAAGAGGGCTCGGTGGGCGTGCGTCTGACTGGTGGCAACGAGACTGGTGTCTTCGTTACCGCTGTTCAGCCGGCCAGTCCGGCTTCCCTGCAGGGTCTTCAACCGGGCGATAAAATCCTCAAAGTAACTATATCTGAGCCCCGGCAACCTGTTTTTAGTGTTTTTACCAGCTAACCAGCTGTTTTTAAGCAGCCACTTTAACGGGTCAATCTTATTTTGCTCGAATAATAATGCTGATAATATCATTTTCAGGTGAATGATATGGACATGAAAGGCGTGACGAGAGAAGAAGCCGTGCTTTTTCTACTCAGTCTGCAAGAACAAATTGATCTGATCGTACAACACCGACGACAAGAGTACGAACAGATTATTGCATCTGGCAAGGGAGATTCGTTTCACATAAAGTGAGTTTGCTTCTTCTTTAATCTCGCACCTCCTTTAAGGGAGTTCTATATAGTAGCGTTGCAAGTCAAATCAGCAACTGTGTAAGTATACGCATTTGTGTATTTACGCAGAGCGACGCTCGCTCTGTCTCAGGGGCCTTACAGGCAAAAAGAATAGCAACAGGAACAATGAAGACATTATTTCTATATCTATATATATGAGGAACACCTCGCTAGATGTTCCTTGTATACATAGCTATAGAAACAATGTATTTTTAGTGCTCCTGTTCCTGTTCTTTTTTACTGTACGGGCCATCGCTCGCACGTACGAGCCCATTTTAACATACAACGGAAAACATAAACTATTCTTTTTTTATTTGTAAGGACCCTCTTCATGTTTTTATTATCAATAAATAACTATTGAATACTGCCCTTGTCATAAAAAAAATGTTCATCATACTCTTACCGTCATTTGCTTTGCAATACGTAAATGAATTAAAAAGTGTAATAAAAAAAATTAATATCACGCTTAAAAACTACCCTCACTTCTCAACATTTTAACTGAGTTTATGTTATACATATACCTAACAGTATACCCAATTTCTCAATTCTCTCAGCGTTATTTCTATTTACTATAGATTATAGAACTCCCTTAATCCCATTATTCTTTATAAGACAAGTTGAAGAGCCTATTTATTTGTTACATTTCTCACATTTCTCACATTCTCGTGTTCACACTTATAAAGAACGCACTTTCATTACGAACAACCCGAGAAAGGTGAAATGAGTTTTCGTAGCGGTGATGTTTTTCACGTGGTCGACACTCTCCATAACGGTGTCGTCGGTGCTTGGCAAGTTTTTCGTATAGGAAGGAATAACCAGGAGGTCCAGAAAGGAATAATACCGAACAAGGCCCGTGGCGAAGAACTGGCTACAGCACAATTTAATGCTACAAAGAAAGAACTTAGTGCCAGCGAGAGCAGAGGTAGCTTCTTTAGGAGAAGAAGAGGCAGCCACCGTAGATCCAAATCTCTCGGAAGGGTGCAGTACAATTTTTTTTTAAGGGGATTTAAAATCCATGGATAGGAGTCTGCCGTACCAGCTTCGACATATAATATATCAAATCGCTCTTTATTGCCCTCCGCAATGATGCAAAGAATGTCTGCTTTCAATTCCAAGTCATTCTATTTAGAACTGTAAGAGAAAAATGGCTTGAAAAATGTTACAAAATTTTTAAATATTACGTATAAACGTAACTTCTATCAAAACAATTTTTATCCTGCAAATCTGACCGGAATGACATGTTATTTTGATTTTGAAAAAATGAAGAACATGTCCAAGTCGGTACAGTAGATTTCTAACCATGGGTTCTGCATCCCGTTAACTCTTATATTTTGTACTTGCTTCAAACTCAATTTGGTTTGTTACATTTCAGGATCACTGGGATGACGTTGTTTTTTCTGACAGTGTCAGTAAATTTCCGGCTTACGAACGAGTTGTTTTAAGGCACCCTGGTTTCATTAGGCCAGTAGTTCTTTTCGGACCAGTTGCAGATTTGGCCAGAGATAAATTACTTAAAGATTTTCCAGACAAATTTACGTCTCCTCGTAAGAGTGCTATTGGCTTATTTTATTTCCAAATATTTTACTGTAATTCAACGAAACAAGTGTAGCTGAAAATACAATTTATTTTTTAGAAACGGAAAATCAAATGGAAGATGGTAGTAAAAACACTAAAACTTCCGGTATTATTCGTCTAAGTGCCATTAGAGAAGTAATGGATAGAGGAAAACATGCCCTTTTAGACATTACCCCAAATGCTGTTGATCGATTAAATTATGCGCAGTTTTACCCTATCGTTATATTTTTAAAAGCGGAATCTAAGCAAATTATCAAAGAGATGAGAACTGGTATACCAAAGTAAGCTTTTTCCAAATTTACTTTTAAGATCAATTCATAGATTTTCTTTAGATGATTTACAAAATATATATGTCCATAGATCAGCTCACAAAAGTAGTAAGAAATTGTTAGAACAGTGTCAAAAACTTGATAAAATATGGGGCCACGTTTTTAGTGCTGTAGTTACTTTGACTTCTCCAGAATCATGGTACAGAAAATTAAGAGAGCTTATTGACTGGCAACAACAAGGACCTTTATGGATGAGTCAAACAAAGGTAGTTAAAACATTTTTCACTTACAATACGAACAGAGCAAAGAAATTTTTACAATATTGCTTCACTTTAAAGTCTCTATAATATAAGCTAATTGTTACTGAATATGTGGTATCTGCTTGTAGCCAATAGAAATGGTGTCGGATCTTTTCTATTCTTCATTCTATTCCTATAATAATTCAAAAACATTGCTCTCTCCTGATGAAAATAATTCCTATGAATGCAACAACAACCTATCCTCCACAATTACCTCACACCAATATCATGTATCTACCGTCATTCACGAGCAATTTTTCGGCTACATATAGTTACCACAATAATTATGTACATTTCTTTATTAACTATACCTATTATTTCTTTATCTCACTTTTCGCAAATGTTAGTAGTTAGTATCTCATTTTCTGAATGCTAAGCGCGTGCTAGTGTTTTTTTTTCAACTTAGCGATATGATGTTTTAATTTGATATTTCGAGATAATATTTGGTTGAATAATTGACATTTTATTATCCCGGTTGATATATAAATATCTTTATCGTTGCTGTAGCCGGAAGAGGCTCTCTCGGATGACTTCCTGTTTCCGATGACATCACGCTTGTCCTACGCATCCTCTCCAGAGAGCGATCTGGAGTTAAGCCCTGCGCCTCCTCTCCCGGGCGTCCTGGGGGTGCCATCGCGCCTAAAGAGCAGCTCTGATCCGAGCATCGCTACTCAAGACGATGCTGTTGCTCCACCACCCTATACCACCAGCTATCAAGTGTCTCAGCTACTACAGTCGCTTGGAGAGAATCAGCATCTTTCTAATGACGTTCAAAGGCGAAGATCTCAGCCACCTCAGGCTGTGCCCGACACAAAGTATGGTTTTTCCCAGCAACAGTCGCAACAGCTCAATCAGCAGCAGCAGCAGCCGCAGCAGCAGCAGCAGCAGCAGCATCAACAGTTGCTGCAGCAGCAACCACAACAGCAACCACCACTGCCGCCGCCACCAGATCTTCCTCCCCGGCTTGATCGTAATACCAAACCAACTTCAGGGGCGCGCCAAACATCGCAAGCACGATCAGCCCAGGAGAGACTGATCAATAAGGCAGATTCTGTTCTCGAGATGGGAAACTATATCAATGCTACTCCGCATCGAGCTAATGCTACATCTTCTCTCGAGAGGCAACAAATTAAAACAGTAAGTAGTTCTCTTACAGTTTTATAATCATCAAATTTTTCAAGGAAACTTCCAATTAAATTGTATACACGTTGCAGGGGAGCTATGACAGCATGTCCTCCTATGATTCGTACAATACAAATGGCGTTGTCACTTATCCAGGAAATGGTCTCAATAACTCTACTGGCCGACTTGGACCAAACGTTCCTGATGATCTTAAGAGCAGCAGCATAGCCATTTCCTCACGGCCCCATGATCCTTACAGGTTTACAAGGTCTACAGCTATACCAGTTCAGGAATCGCAGCCTCGCACCGACTACGCTAAATACAGGTAACAACGACTATTGATTTACCTCCGTCATAATGCTTCTATTTTCAAACTGTTACGCAGATCTGTAAGACTAATAAAAACATGTGATGCAACCGATTGAAACAATACATACATTAATTAGGCAATTTCAATTGCAAATACACGGTTCGTGCAAAATGCTTTAAGTGTGTGTACCGATTTAAAAATATCTTATGTGTGCTATGATGTAAAAATATCTTATGTGTGCTATGATGTAAAAATATCTTACAACTTTTTTTATTGATTATAGTCGTTCAGGCGATTACAAGACTACGCCTCCTTCACAGTCTAAGCCATCTGGTACTTATAAGCCAGTGCCACCTCCTAAACCAAAAAATTACCGACCGCCACAGCAGTCCTTAATTCAAGACGAGAACAACTCTGGCCATTTATATCAACACGCAAAAAGCTATTCCATTGGCTCTTCACACATTCACAACGGCGTAAGTTCAATTATAATGGAACTTTTTTTAAAATAAATATTTCTCTTGCATACGTAACAATAATTTTGTTTAACAGGCAGAGAATGGAGTGAATGTACAGCGAAGTAGTGCTCAATATTATTATAACATATCACCTCCGAATCGAAATCTTCAAAATGAAGCATATCCTGTCAGTACGAATCATGGGCACAATCTTTCTAACCAGGCAATTCATAGTCACAGCATGTCTCATTCCCATCCTTTATCGAGCCCTTCAATTATGACGCATTCTCACAGCAGCAACAGTTCCGCTCAGATTGGTGTTCCTCATTCGCACAATCGCAATAACGTTTCTATGAACGGTCATAGTCACAGTAACAGCCACAGTGGTATAACTTTGCAAAACTCTTCGAGCGCCAATAATACTCACAACCGAGACTCAAGTGCCTTAGATTTGGCAGGAAGTAGAGAACAACGGGGAAGTGCATTTGAACTTTATAGGAAGCCACTGCCACATCACAATATTAGGTACGTATTGAAATTTATACATTTTCGCGGATGTACAACTAATGAATAAAGTACTATCAGAAGCCAATTAACACTTGTTAACTAACCATTTTGGTGATGGTCAATTACCGCAGGACTGTGGGAATGGCACGAGGTGCGTATGGTAATGAAGGTGGTGTACTAGAAGGACCAGGAGGTGTTACTTTAATAATACCTCCTGGGGCTTTACCGCCAAACAGTCATCAAGAGATCTACTTCAGTGTAACCGATGCAAATGGTATTGATTTACTTAACGATTCTCGTGGCCATCGCTCCTCGATATCACCTCCTATGCACAATGGTGAGCTCTAAGTAACTGCGTCGTTGCTCATGGTGGTAGTGCTGCTGGTGGTGGCTGTGGTCATAGTATCGTCCTTAAACATCTATTAAATATTAACACTCGTGTGTACATAAAAGCATGCTGTTTTTTAATATCCCATAGATATTTCTCGCAGGTTTCACGACCTAATATGTATTATATAAAATCTTGACCATTTTTTTGACATTAGGTGAATCTTTGCTAAGTCCACTCGTCGAATGCGGGCCAAAGGGTCTTGAATTTCTAAATCCAGTCGAGCTAAGGATTCCTCATAGAGCCACATCAGCTCATCGAGTTGCATTAAAGGCTACCGACACTGAAGAAAACTCACGAGCCGATTGGTTGAATGTTAAACTGCCAGATCCAACTTCAGATCGCATTATCGTACGACTCGATCATTTTTGACAATGTTTGTTATAATTTTTATACACGCAGCATTTATTTAGTTAAATATTCAGATTCTGATTAAAGCGTTTACATTAATTTACAATTTTTTTTCTTTATTTTACACCTTTATTAAACAAAAATACAAAAGAGGACTATAACATTCTATAAATATTAATATTTCAATTTTTCTTTACTTTGCTATCTTTTTTATCTTTTAGCGTATATTTAAATATCATTGAACTTCAGTTGATAGATTGAAAATCACTCGACAAGTCTGACGCGTTTCATTCAAGTATTATGTATACTTAATAGCGTATAAGATAAATATTATTATTATAATTTGCTCTCATAGTTATTGTTCAATATTTTTGACAATATCCCTTATTCGTAGGGGATGATATATGTTTTGAACCAAAAGAGGAAGATATTGCTCAACCTGTTGAGTGAGCAGCATTTACTTGTCAGTTACATTGTCAAACACACGTAATTTTAAACATATAAAATGATTGTGATTTTATTTTCTTTATTATATTTATACACATGCTTGCTATAGTACAGATACGTGTGTGTACGTATGCAAATGCTTGCGTGCGAGTGAGCGTGAGCGCGCGCGCGCGTGCGTGTGTGTGTGTGTGTGTGTGTGTGTGTGTGTGTGTGTGTGTGTGTGTGTGTGTGTGTGTGTGTGTGTGTGTGTATGACTGTGTGAGGGTGCGCACGCGTGTATCTGTAAGCATAATAAACAAATGAATTATTTCTTAATTACTTCGTAAATCATGATAAAAAATGTTTGTACTAATTAACAGTTTGTGGTTTGATAAATGTTTTGTTTTTAAATAATTTTACCTAGTCTTTCTCAATCGATGAGCTATCATTTTATGCAGATAAATTATTCTTGTTAATCTACAAACCATTAATTTATCTATGTTTCATATTGATGGTTAAAAGTAAAATAATATTAATAATAATATAATTCTATAAGAAACATAACCGCTACAAATAAATGAGGAAGAATATATAAAAAAAATGTTGAATCTCTATTTCACAGTATAAATAATTAGATGAATGTTTTCTTTGTTAATAAATGTATTTTGTTTATCACGAAATTTTTTCACCTTTTTTATATATACCGATGATTTGGCAAATAACACAAAAAAATCAATAAGTAAATATACCGCTAATAGTTACTATCCTGCACAACTTTAAAAATTGTACTGTTAAATTTGTGAGTAGCAAAGAGATAATTTTGATTTCCAATGCGGAACGGCGATTGTACTTGAAAATCTTCAATCCGGTGTGATATTTTCATTTTAAACTTCTAAAAATAAATTAGATTTGAATCTGTTACAATGGTATATAAAGGAGTAAATTTTATACATTTTATAAATACCCCAGAGAATGTATATTGATAGACGTAGAATAAACCATCTTTAGTTGTGACGGTAAAGTATGTATTGCTCTGGCCAAAATCTATAAGAAAAGTTGTTTCATTATAATTTATACTTAATTTCTGCTCTATTAAACAGATAAAATGGAGGCAACGTGAATTTAACCTTCTGAATAGAGTACGTTTAAACTGCTCACTCGAGATTGAAAGTATAAATTTTGATAGTCATAAAAATTATCAAAAGCTACATTGTAGATGTAAATTTGTAAAGCCTCAATATCGGGGTTGCTCAAGATGACAAAGCTTTTATTTTCATTACTCAATGATGCAATGTGCTTGCTTCCACCAGTGATGAAGGTACGAATATGCTGAAACTAAATGAATTCATTATTCAAATAGCTGCAAGTGGATTACTTACCGTGATAAGTTGAAAAACTTGATAAAGGCCATGTATTATTCGTTATTTAAACGCTCTTTTCATCTTTTCTTCACCTGTCGAGTTATTGGATCGAAGCGCAGCAGTAGAGACTCTGCCTTTCCTTTGACACATCCAATTAGAACGTACACTCCTGACTTGGCTACTTGAAATACATGCAGTGCTTTAGCACCCTCCGTTGCTATTGATTGACATTTATTTACTGTTTTACTTTCCAAATCAAATTCGTATACAACAGAATCAGTGGAATAACTGAGCAAAGTGTTATCGAAAAATTTTGCCAAAATCATGTACAGTTTATCTGCAATTGTTTAAGCCCATCGTTATTATAAAAAAAGGCAAGAAAAGATGAAAAATTGCTTGCCTATTGGCACTTGTTTACCATTGTTCATCAAGAATACTTGAGCATCTGCAATGAAGCCTTCTATCTGTAGCGCTGCTTTTTCAGTCATTACCTCGCCGAAAGCATTTGGTTTAGTCCAAAATATTGTTGCGACTGCAGCTTTACGCCTGGCGCAATGTTCACCGCTCCGTACTGATTCATCCGTTTCAGCCTTGGTTTCACCTGCTTCGCTGAGTACTTTTAATCCTACAAGAGCCCTAGATTCATAAAAATTGAACAACACGTTCGAGCTTTTGGCTTGCACCACTCGCTCCTTTCCCGATAAGGAAACCTCTAGGAGCAAATGAGCCCGGCAGGGGCAATAAATAGGTAAGCCGCAAACATTTCCCGCTTCCGAGGTGTAAAGGTCCAATCGAGTACTGGAATCATCAATGCTTTTGCTTGTCACAGCTTGTACCCCAGTCGGCCAGTGGAGATTAAAATTATGTATTCTTTCCAAATAAAATAAGCGTTTTGATACTTTATTTGTCGGCCCAACAGCCGCCAATTCATTTATCACCTTTACTTTACTTGTCACAATTTTCCTTGACTTTTCAATACTTGACAGGCTTTTCTCGCCTTTTACTTCCAATGATGTATTATTCAGTTGGCCAAACAGGCGAATATCACTTAAGCTCTCTACATCTTCTTCAATTTCCTGAGTATTTTTGTAAAATGTTGGCGCAATGAAAAAAATTGAAAAACTTAAAAAGTAAAGAAAGTTACCAAATTTCCGAAAATTTTAGTATTGTCGGCATCAAAGAAGCTGTCGTTGAAATTGTATGCAAGTGATGGTACGTCAAGATTGCTTTCGATATAAAGTATCGAGGAAAAGCTTTTTTTACCTTTGATTAAGGTTGCTGTAACCGCTCTGAGTGCTGCAGATGCTTTAATGAATTTAAGTACCAAATCTTTTTCTCTAACAGTGTTGATCTCGACTATTGAAGAACTATCTAAAAGAAAAAAAAGTAGAATGTGAGATTAAAATGATTTTAATGTATAATATTAAAATTGTATACTTAGCACTGCGACTGAATGGTCAAATTGTACGTTGGCAAACATATCGTAGGGATCATCAATGCTGACTCTCTTTGTTACGAATTTATTCAACTCCAGCTTATCCAGCTCTAACAAACTAACATTACGCTGTACCATTAAATGTTTAAACGCCAATCGACAAGGCAATATTTTCTCATCCGTGAGAGCAAATGCATGCGCACTTATGTTCTGTCTATTGCTGCTCTGCGTTCTCAAACTTTCTATTTCCAATTCGCAGAGAAAGATAAATTTAGCTAAACTCATTGTATTTTCGAATGCTTTGTTTTTTGATTCTTTCAATTGTTCGGATTTTCGAAAAATTTGCAATATCATTTGATCGAAGCGAACATGATTGATGTTTCGTGTCCTAATGCTTTTCAACACATTCGCAAGACGAGCTTCCACTTTTTTCTTAAGTACTTTTTTTCCAGTCACTACTGATACAGTACTTGCTGGTGAATCTTCACGGTCGATTAGACTCTCTGAAAGAGTTTCTAATATTTTATTTAAAAGGAGAGATAAGTTTTCGTTGACGATTTCGAGGGAATCGATAGCAGTAGCTTGATCTACAACAAGAGAGCAAATGCTTGATTGATCGTTGGATTTCGAGACAGCGTTATCAAACAATTCCTTTACTGACTCTGACCGAATGCCTGTTGAAGAGGTTCCGACCTCCCAAAATATAAATCCAAATATATGAACAGATTGATTATTAAGCATGGCTCCCCTAATTTTCAATGGTTCTGCTGCTATCTGAAAATACGAACGATTAATAAAAAGGCGTTAAACTTACTTTTTTGTTTTATTGGCACCTTTCTCGTTGCAGCAGATTCATCCTTTAGCCTTTTAGTCTTAATGTGTCCCTTGACAACTAAAGATGAAAAATATTTACTCCCATTAATGAGACGCGGAGTGTCAGTGTGCATTATCGAAGAAGCCTTTATTTGATTAAGCTTTTCAATTGAGAGATAATCTACCTTTACATGCTCAGCCATTAATTTGCTAGCTGAGCTGACTACTTGCTGGCTGCTTATCGAGAGTGCTTCTGCAAAAATACGTTGAAGCTTTGCCATTAGGAGATCGTGTGCATTGAAATTAAGTGTCAAAACTTCCATTCTTTCAATCACATTATCCATCTTTAGGCTGTTCGTGCTATTAATGTAATGCTCGAGGTCATCTTCGTTCAGACTGCGATTAATTACATTGAAACTATTTTCAACTTCCAATCTCTCAGCAATAGTCAAGACTATGCTTAATTCTCTTCTCTTCTTTACTAGAATCTGTTGCTTTAGCAAGCCGCCTTCAACATTCTTCCCGCAGAGATCTTTTATTTTAACATTGTTCATCTTTATTGCACTTAGCTCGTGCTTATTATTATTACATCCTCCTAATCGATGAACTTTCAAGTGTTTGTCAGACCTCACGGCCTTTTGAAAATGACTTGCACTCCGTACGTTAAGCCAATCGGTGTTTAGCTGGCGAACGTGCATTTGTTCGTTGGCCCGGACTATTTGAAAATCAGTCGGAAAATCGGATTGCAAAGAGTCATTGCTGGCGTACATTATGCCTGCATTTACCGATATTCCGTTGTATCTATCAAGAAGAAGCCTGTCCACTGAGAAGTGGCTGAAACTTACTGACCGATCGAATACGATAAACTCGGAAGAGAATTTTTTAAAAAAGCCTCCTACAGATCTATTTTCGTTGCTAAGTAGTTGCTCTATCAAGTGGACGTGGTTAAAGCTGACATTTCCAATTTCCAAGCTACTGCAACCTGAGTAAGCAAACTCCTGCTCTCTTAGCCCATTCAAATATTGGCACTCCAATTCGTCGATCGATGCACCTTTCCGAAATCGTACACTCTGCCAGATCATCTGCTCTTTAGATTTCCTCCAGGATTGCTCCAATGCTTCACGAAGCAGCAATGCATTGTGATTGTTCTCTTGGAGATGAAGCGGTGCAATCGCAATGCAATTATCCCTCTCGATTTGAAGATTTTTAACAAATACATTGCCAACAATCAGTATCTCCTCGTAAGATTGCATGGAGCCATTCAATGGGATTGCTATATTCTCCTGGACTTTTACTTCATTTCTTATCGAAAGATTACTTACTCTCACTTTACCTACAGTCAATGCCAATCATCAATTATTCTTCTTAGTTGTATTTTTAATATAAGCTTTACATTACCCTTTATAACATTTTCTCTCGACATTCTAGCAGCATCACTTACAGTTACTTCATTTATCTTATCAACGAGCAGATATTGTACTTCTAATCTATCGATAGCAATCTCATCGATGCTTTCATTCTTCACTTTATTTAATAGCCTTACTGATGGTATATTATTTATTCTTTCTACGCGCAAGTCCATCACGCGGAACGGATGCAGTACACTACTGACATTACCTAAATAAATTCCATTAAATTTTAAATTACATTTTATTAGACTTGTATTATTTTACAAACCTCGTATAGCTTGAATGTCCCACAAGGAAAACGATGAGTTTAGTAGATATTTTATATCGATACTATTTATCTTATTTATATTTATTTCTTGTACACGGTACATACTTTTTACATTTCCAATTGACATTACAGTCTCGTTGGAAACTGAGTAACTATTTAAATTAATGTTGTGTAAGCCATTCTCAGATCTATCATGATGAGTTCGCAACCAATCTTAAGTACAATATAGGTAAATTAATTCCAGGAATATTTTACAATACATCTGGACATATTATAGATATAAATATAAATAATTATATTTACTAACATTTGAATGCAAGTTCACAAATTGATTTCAGTTGAAGATTTTTTATAAAACTCTTGAGATTTCGTAATTCCGTCGAGAATGACTGATCTATTTTCGAAATCAACAAATGTTCGACTTTTTTATCCAATAAATACATTGCAGTTAAATTGCTTATCGAGATTGCTTGAAAATTCACTAGGCCGTTAATCGTTATTGCACCCGAGAGAATGTAGCCTTTTTCGTTTTTAAAAAAGACATGTTTTCCTGCTGCTGTATGAAGTTCTCTAGCAGCGGTTTTTATTTCAACTGGATTCATTATACCTTCATCTCTTATTCCAAACAAGCCCAACTCTACCTTCCCTCTTTCTAGATCAACTTTTTTCAAACTTAACCAGTTCTTTTCGATATTTAACTTTATTCTATAATCTAATAATTTTTCTAATTTCTTTACACATTTTATGAAGAGCGTTTTATCGTTAAAGTTAAATGTACTTGCACCTCTACTTTTATTCAAAAATTCTTCCCAACTTTCGTTAAAATTATCTCTGCCTAGAAGCGGAATAAATATTACTTAAATATTACTTAATAATTTATTATTTACATTAAACTTACTTGCAATTGTGATATTTTTATTATGTGGGCCTAACAATTCATTCATGTTTCTCAATTTGTTTTTTATATAACTGTTACTGCGAGAGCCCATCAAAACGCTTTCACTATTTTCAAGCGCAACTAAATAAATAATGATGAAAACTGAGACTGACGGCATCCTGCACGTTATGTATCGGATTGACAAGTGAAACTAACTCAGAGAATTTATGTAGATAATTCGATATAAATTCTCATCAGTTGGATTCTCAGAATTAGGAAGTCACGCGAAACTGGAAACATAAACAAGTTGGAATTTCAATGTCTTTTCCTCTCTCAAATCCAATACAATCTGTTTTGCGAAATTTTAGAAATGAATATTTTCCAATATTAATTACCTATATATGAAGAATCAAAAGATTTATCGAATTTGAGAAAATTTAATATCTATCAAATTACAAACGCAGTCGTATCCAAGCGACGGAGTCGAATTTAGCTTTATATACTTTCCCTGCTAACGCGAAACGTTATAAAAGCGTTATGAAGAAGTATCCAAAAACACCAAAAGACGTTTTTTGTGAATGTGAAAAATAACGTCTTTTAAACGTCTTTTAAAAGTTATTGTGGCCGCGAAGTTTATTTTCAAATTGTTTTACAGACGTTTTATAAACGTTTTAAAAACGTCTTTAAAACTTCTTTAAAACGTTTATAATACCCTAGTGGAAAAAATTAATGTGCTGAAATGTGCCAAAATGGGCCCAACTGTGCCAAAATGTGCTCCATTGTG
>JAXIUT010034756.1:0-13962 GCA_035586675.1 Eurytoma californica | reverse complement strand
AAGCTATACAGGGATTTATTGACTCTTTTCGTGATGGCATCTACTTGCGGTCTCCAAGTTAGTTTGCTGTCAAGTGTCAAGAGAGAGAGAGAGAGAGAGAGAGAGAGAGAGAATGGATAGGAGAGTTTAAGTAGTGCGAGTGGAATATGGTCAGCCGACGCGATTCCGAGAGCCAGCGATAAATCCCCGAGTCCTTAAGACGCCTCAACAAGTCGAGCGGCTCGCCTCCCGAAGCCTCCTCCTCCGGTGTTGACGCACACTTGTCGATGCTCCTCCGCAAACTCGCCGACGGTTTTTCTTTTACCGGTCCACCGAAAATGGCTATTTTACCCGCGAGTTACAAACTGGCCGTGGGGTCTAGTTGCCCGGCGTCGTAACTTTCCCACGGTGTAACGCGAAAGTTAGCTCGGACCGAACCGGCCGGAATTAACGGCTCTAGTGTGCGGAGGATCGGGCTTTCGAGGAACTTCGCCCGGGCGTTTTCAATGATTTTCTTTCGAACGTGACCTTGCGCTCGCGGTTATTGTTACGGAAGGGCCGCTGGAGCGGAGAAAGTATCAAATGTACGGAATGGAAAATCATTTTGTCTTATTAGATTTTTCTTTGTAGGTAGATAAAAAAAAAGGATTGTTTGGGAAGGGCAGCTTTATGTTTCGCTTTCAATTTTATTTGGATTAGGAGGTACGATATTACAATGTCAAGCGGCGGATTTCATAAAGGAGCCGACGGAAAAATAAGTCCGGCGACCCCATCAAAATTCAAGGCTCGAAGGCTCCGTTCTCGCGGTTCGTATGATAGAGTCCATAAAGTTTCATTAAATTTTTCATAAAACCAGCCTTTTACGGAGCTAATCAAGTTCTCGCTGACTATTAAACTGAACTTTCCTGCTTGTCATATCGATGGGCGCCGGGTATGTAGCTCATTGCAAGGGAAAAGGGTGACACAGCACTAATTTAAAATTTCGCCACGGAGAACTTGAAGGAATGAGAAGTGCTTGAATATTTTTTGTTCTTTATCTTTGTATTTTTGCTGCTTGGGTAGAAATCAAATTGCTTGTTAAAAATTACCTTTTCAGGTTTCATTATACATATACAAAAGCTCATCATTAAAACATGCCTATTATTATTCATTGAGATCTCGTTATTTTCTTTTAATGCTTACGCAATTCTAGATATGAATGAAAGTATTTTTAAAAATATTCTACATTGACTATTCGAAATAGCATCTTTTGTTACTTTATATTATTTATAGAAAGCACGTTAGATAGCTTTTTTCGATTACACTTATCTATGAGATTACAAAAAGTTAAAAGGAGTCCGAAGCAGACTCGAGGTCGCAAGGGTCTTATTTTTTCCTCCGGTAGCAAAGTCACGCGTTGACCTGAATCCTTAAACACATTCGAAAAAGTGAAGAAAAAAAAAAAACAAAAAATAATAATTCGACAACATGAAGGAAGCTCATCGTTTCTTTTTATAATCTCGTATTTCACATTTCGCCACGTGCAATAAAGACTAAAACGAGGAGAAAAATTGCCGCGCGAAAAAAAATGGGGCTCGCTCCGTCGTCGGATAAGAATCTTGACTCTCCGGGTAGGTTGCGCGTGGCGTCTCTCGAGCCCCGAAGAAAAGGAGCCGCGCCGGATTAATCAATTGGCCCGGGGGTATAAGCTCTAACCAGCGGCAAGACTGCACTGCGAATTAATTTATGACCCATTTGTACGCGTCGCGCGCGAGAGAAGTAGGAGGAGGGGGCGGCTGGGTTTGAGCGCGGCCGCGCGCGACGAAACGCGACGAAGCTTGCGCGCTTATATATATCTACACGCCTATAAGACACACCAGGGCGCGAGAGAGAGAAAGCAAGAATCCCGGTAATAAATCCGACTTCGCGCCGCCCGAAAGCCTTTGCCCTCGTCCACCCCCTCCGCGACGAGTCCTCGACGGTAATTTATGGTCGCGGAGCCGCCCTTCGGCCGACAGCTTAACAATTTTCGATTTCACCCCCATCCGGCTGCCCCTATTTTCGCCAATTTTTTTCCCCCCCAGTTTCTCCCCCTTCCCTCTTTCCTTTCGTCCGCTCTTTTAAGTCGCGTTAACGCGCCCGTGTTTTTTTTGCCCTCTCTTTTTTTAAATCTCGATGAGCTTTGAATTTTTAATAAGAGCAACGTCAAGTCGGCGGATTAAAAAGTAAGCGAATCGTTGCAATTGGAACGGGGAGAAAAGGCGCGCGCGCAGTAAAACTCGAACGGCGGGGTATAGTCGCAGCGACAAGCCGTTTCAACTTTTACGCTCGACGAGCGCCGTAAAAAGTTCGTTACAACTTAATCTCTGTAACGAGCTCGTTATGGGCCGCAGGGGCGAAGATTTTTTTTTTAAAGGGAAAAATAATCGCTTGTTTTGCAGCCGGACGTTAGTTATTTCATAGCCATAGCTTTTGCATAACCCGTCGCGATACCCCCTTCTCCTGAGCGCGATTTTATCGGTGTGACGAAAGATCGCTGTAAAAAGTCGTTTCGATTACGCAAGCAAGTGTCGCCCAGCACGCAGTAATCGCTCCTCGTTAAAGTCGACGGATTTTTATCCCCGACGCGCTGCGAAATAGCGCCGGACGGTCAACACATAACTGCTTCCGATTCGTGATCGAATTTAAAAAAAAAAGAAAAAAAAAAGTGTAGAAGTTTATTGGCTTATACTCGGGACGAGATAGTTTCTTTTTTTGCCGCCGGCGAAGTGGGGCCAGCGGCAGTTACTTCAGAAGTCGCCCGACGGCCGCGAGAGATTAGTCAGTGTTGAGCCCTTTATAATAGTGACGAATGGCTGCAGTGCGGCTCCGTATGCAGAAAAAGCCGAAAAAGGAGGTGGGGGGGGGGGGGGGGGCGCCACCGAACCCCGCCCCCCCCCCCGCGGGGCTAACGATTCTTTAACTTTCGCTCCACCCACTCCCCCCGTACTGGAGAAACTTGAAAACGGCGCAGTCGTGCGGGGCCGCTTTTAGGTACGTATGTATAATTCGTTAACGGGGCAGACGAAAGCCCGCGGGAAATTTCATAAAAGTGAGCGCAGCTGCCGATAAAGGCTGCCGCAACGGACGAGGAAGGAGCGAGCGACGAGTGGGCGATTTCACCTACGAGCCCTTCTCCCTCTCCTTTTTTCCCCCTCTCCACTTTTCTCCGGCGCCAGCTGTCAAACTTCCATTGGCGAGCGTAAATTTCCCTTTTATTTACGACATCTCGCTGCGAGATTGCTTTTCTTTTTACGAATGCACAATCGGGACACTGCAAGTGCCGCGCTTTATTTTCTCTTCAGGGTGGACCGTAACACTCCGGCCGACGGGGAACTTCGGATAACAAACTTATACCCTTCGTTATTTTATGTTAAATGTTTAGTTTGAGCTTCGGTTAAGTGTTGGGACGCGGAAAAAGTTTTGGTACCTTGTTTTTAGAGTGCCGACTTTTGAGTTGAAATTTTCGCTTTGAATGTCGTTGCTTGTATATCCAACGTTTTTCGTTTTTTTTCTATTTATTTAGTAGTTTATTTTTTTTTAAGTTCAGTATAAAAACAACGAGTTTTCATCTTTTTTCTATCGCAGCGGAAAAAATACTAGGGAATAGGTCAAATATTTGAAACGTATTTCATGAATCTATGCTAACGTCGAAACAAAATGTTTCATGCACTAAAAAGAAATTAACAATTAAGTTCTTGAAAATATTCATTCAAGTATTATTGCTATTCATAAATTTAAAAAAAATTAAATAAAAACCTAATAGCTAAAATTATCATTAGGTAAAACGCTAAATTAACTTTTCTAGTAATATTTAAAATAAAAACGATCAATTTACATTTTTTCACTTTTCTCATAGTGCATTATGGATTTCAAATTACTTACTTACCGTCAAATTTTTCTATCAAAGAAAAATAAAAGCAGATTTCAGAATATCAGGAAGACACGTAAATCCTAGTAATTTTATTTACGGGAGCGATTTTCACGTGTCGAATAAAAGTAAGGGCACCTTTGACAACGACAAATGATACCGCTCGCAAAAATAAATTCATCGCGCTGTAATGCGGGACAAGATCGAAACGAGTGGGTTGCCATATGCGTATATGCGCACTCGTCGGATTTGCATGTCCAACGCGTCGTCGTCCTCGTCGTCATCGTCCCGCGAGAGATGTCTATCAAAGCGACCGATTTTATTGAAAAATACATTACCTGGTAATTGAATTTCCTCAGATTTACGTGCTCGCCCTGTACGCCATCGGTCATCCTTCTTTTTTATTCGTGCAATTGTCTCGCGCTGAAGAAATCAGTTTTAGTAACGCATTATTTCCTTTTATACTTCAAAATCTGTATCTTTTAGAAAATAAAAAATTAATTATTAAAATAAAAAATTAATTATTACTTAAAACATTAAATAAAACTTTTTGTTTATCATAAATTAGCTAAGAACTGGTTTCACATAGTCCAGAATGTTATTGCTTTCACACTGTACTTTTTTTCACTGTAAAAGATGACCGCAATGGAAATTGTATTGAAAAATTGCAGTTCTTTTCAAAGACTTACATAAATGAAAAATGTACCTAAATAAGCTACATCATTTTTCAATCTATGAATAACTCGCAAAAATAAAGTTTAGATGAATGATGAAAGGCTATTGAAAATAATAAATATAAAACGGAAAAAGTATGAAAGCAGAAATTTGCCAGTTTACATAAAAGCTCTTGAAAATTTTAAACTGGCTCATAACACTTGTATGCTACATTTAAAGCCAATTCGTTGCATTAAATTTTGAAGAACTTACGGGGTAGTACATATATTCACATCCATACATGCACGTAAATAATATACTTCTGCATCAAAAACTGAAAGCAACCATTTCTCAGGGATACAAACTTTTCGCTATGTACAAGAAATCAGAAATAATCGATTTTTACGAGAGTTATTTTGTTATTATTTTATCATATAGTGATATAATTACACTCCTAAGTAATTTGAAGAGAGTAAAACAACTGAATTAATGGCTATTTGCTGAATAGATGGGCGAGAAGAGCGATAAAAGAGTAAACGATCATTACAGGTTTCGTGGGTGAGGCGGCGAGGCGACGAGTTCCACCTCCTCACGTTTGGCCGGGAGACGTACTCGAGCGACTCTCGATTCTCCCTCGACTCGCAGATGCCGAATAATTGGCGGTTGCGGCTGAGCTCGGCCACGGAGCGCGACTCCGGCCTCTACGAGTGCCAAGTTAGTGCTCATCCACCCCTAATAAGGACCGTCCACCTCTCGGTTTCAGGTGAGTACTCCAAACTTTTTCATTACTCCAAACTGACCTACCTTTCGGACCTTCAGAAAACTCGCGAGTTTCCGTGTGTCCTTGATGTCTAGTCAACTATTTTGTCGCTAGATTTAAACGCCGAAAAGAAAGAGACAGAATAGTAGTTATAGGTCTGTGTTATTTCATGATGGATTTTACGGTAGGAGATCGTCAACACTGGAAATAATCAGGCATTAAATAATCTCGAACAAAAGATAATTTGACTTGAATATGATCATATGCACCCTCCGCGGCATTTAATTAGGTAACATCTGTAGCTTATAATGTTATTACTCGAGTACCAATTATCCGAATGTTTATATAGGCAAGCCGATTGGAAGTTAGTGAATTAAGTGGCGCGTAGTATATTTATATAATATATAAATATTTATAATATTATTATATTTTTCTGTGTTATTCTCGATTTACAACCACATGATGTGATTTAACTATTATTACTTTTTTACTCCAAGGACGTTAGCTTTATTCTGAAAAGTTGTTTATTAATTTTTCATTAACCGATTTGTTGAACGATACGATAATTATAATGCACATTTAAATCAATCTCATTATTGCAACAAATGACAAGCCGCAACAAATAGATGTTTGATACGTTTAGTAAATTTTAAAGAGATACCTATCACAATCTCTAAATTGATCTAGTAAATATCACTGCAACTGTCACGTCATAATTGATTATATGATAAACAAGTACTTGACCCAGTTATCGCTCATTCCCACTGAATTAAATTTAGATAGACCAGCGTAACCGCCATAACGATGATTGGCTAATGACGCAGTCGGCGGGAAGCAAAATATTCCTCTTTCGATATCGATTGTGCAACGTCCCCGCACTCGTCCGGCAACGCGGCTTAAATCTAAGCAAGTCCGAGGGGGGATTCGAGCGGCGTTCCACTCTTTCAATCGTTACGTCGAGTTGCGCGCAGTTGCCTCCCGCAATCCCGAAGGAAAGTTCGAGCCGTCGGTTCGAGACCGACAAGCCGCACCGGCGCAAGTTTGCCCCCGGAATTTCGCCGTTCGATTGTTATGAACTTGGTAATTTTAATGCACCCGGGTTAATTTTCGAATCTCGCGTCGAAAACGAGAAGGTCGCGGCGACGGGATTGAAAACCGCTTTGAGGGATTGCAAAGTTTCCGCGCGACAGTTCCCGCCACCGACGTTATTACACCGCGCCGTTGCGGCTCAAGTCCGCTTTTAAACTTGCGCGCGGCGCGATTTCGTTGTTTGCCGCGGAGATCGGCCAATTAGCGGCAGCAGTTTTAACTGCGGGCGGTTGGCTTTTATTCGCGACCCGAGGGGATGATTCAATTAACGCGCGGAATCGGGGACGATCGAAGCGACTTTTTCGGTCCAATGAAACATTCGAGCGAGCGCGGGAGGGGGTGGGGGGAGCGCGCGGCGCGAGCGTCGAGAACAACTAATGCAGCGACTTCGCGGAATTTCCCCCCGCGCGTATATACGCGCTGTTTGAACTGAATGCGAATTCCCTTAATTGCCCCCCAACGAATTAGTATTTATGTAAGTCGCGCCAGATGCCGGCTTATGCGAGTTTCCCAACTGGGAGATGTACGTATAATCAGTCATTTCCGGCGCGTGATGAACGGTAGTTCGTGTTTTTCTTATTTCTTTCGGCCACTGCTTTTCATTCGCCCGGTGGACACTTACGGCGCGCACGGGCAAACATTTGTTTGATGGATGGAACCGTTATTCGTCCGGCTCATCCAGTAGCTTTTGCTCGCGAGTGATAGGAATAATACGCAGTTTACTTTTTCGTACTGTATTCTTTAATAAATGTTTTACTTACGTCGTGAAAGAATAATGCTTGTGTGAACACCCTTATTAAAATGTCCTGTAGGACATCCTGCCGGTCCTGCATGATATTCGCGCTTTTCCTGTAGGAACGATTTCCTGCAGGATAGTCCTGCAGGTATGCCCTGCAGGAAATTATGTCTTGAGATCTGACACATTTTTCTGTAGGACGATCCTGCAGGAAAATCCTGCAGGAAATAATTCCTACAGGAAATAATTCCTGCAGAAAAAACGCGAATACCATGCAGGATTCCTGCAGGATTTCTGCAGAACATCCTACAGGAGTCCTGCAGGGCATTTCGATAAGGGCAGTATCGAAATATAAGGCATTACCGCGGTGTTAGGACCTCAAAAATTGAGTAATACTTATTTTATTGTTAAAAATAATTTTATATATTTTTTAAAAAATAGTGCATAATATATGAAATTATTTCAGAATAGACAGATATAATTCTTATTAGAAACATACTTTTCATCGAATATTACTATTTTTTTAAATAAAAGAGAAAGTTGTAAAATTATTTGATAGTATCTAATAATAAATATGTAATAGAACTTTAATTAAAATGCAGTATAAAAAGAAAATTTAAATTAAAAAAATTAACTCCAGGAAAGATAAAAATATTTATTAAATATTGGTGGTCTGACTATACTCGTCCGTTTCTACTTACATATTAAACACAAGGCGTTATTAGGTTTTTTTTATTAACATTTCCTTTCATATAGAGAGGATCAGTCTTGATTTTTAAAAATGATATTGAATTCACCTCACCTCATGCAAAATTTAATCAATGAAACAGTTATAACACATTGTTTATTAGTTTATTTATTTAATCTTCTCTGATAAAACGAAATTATGAGAACAAATTGTGCAGGAAACGAACTAGTCAATAGTATTGAAAATCAATTTAAGAATACTATTTTAAAATGCTCGAATTACAAAATAAGTTTATGATTCACCCTGCATTGTATGCTTAGCATATTAAAAATTTCCATGTTAATTAAAAAAGGATATCCTCGTTAAATTTACTAACAAAAATAAGTCGCAAGATTGTCGAAAGTTTGCTCGTAGAATCGCAGCACCGTCTCAAGTGACCAGAAAATGTTAAGTAGTCGCAGGCGGGCGGCAACGGAAGCACGATCCCCCCAATGACCGGTGCAATTTTAATGTTTTCGCAGTAACGAGGTCGAAAGTGGCCGAAAATAGTCGAAAAAGAGGGAGTCTCAGGTGAGCGATATCACGCCTCGGCTCTTCCCTCGATCCCTTTTATTTTTTGTCCGCTCGGAAAAGAGGAGGGGGCTTAGGACGTGACGGAACGGACGGCCGGAGGAACGTGCAGCGACGGGCGGTGCAATTAAAGGATTCACAAAACTTAGGAAATAATTTCTCCGCTGGACGACCGGGGAGGGAAGGGGTGGAGAGGCAAAATGAGTCACCTGGCCTGCCGGCGCAGTCGAACCCTCCTCCACTGGCATTCGTTCAAATAGTTACGAACTTAATTTCCGGCCAGGCTTTTTCCGAACTGCGCGCTGCGATTCCTATCTCCAGGCTCGAAAACTCCTTCATTCTTTATCGCGCCTCGGCTCCTTGTTCTTGTCATTTTACGAGCTCCCCCGGGAGCTCTTCCAGCCGCGGCTGCTCGTTAAGTGGACTTCGAATCTATTTATCGGCCGGTCATTAGGCGCGCCAGTCCCAACCGCTCGGTATGATACTCGACGTTCGCCCGGTCGCTTTAATTGGACAATTTTATTTTCTAACGCGCCGTGTGTTGAACATAATTTTTTGTCCACGTCGTCAGTGCATAAAGTACAAGATTCTCGGACTTTTGATGCAGTGAGAGTAGTAGTATCTATTTTAAGATAAAATTTTTTTTCAATTTATTAATTCATTTAAAATAATCACAAAGTTAAGCTAAGAAATTGTGTTATTGAATGTTGCTTTTGAACGTTGTATTTGGATGTTATGTATGAAAAGAGAAATAAGCAATTACAGTCTGTTACTAGGGCGTAACATAGAAAAGTAGAAATATCCAAAAATAGTCAGACACTGTGTTGAAGCTGTAGCATATCATTTAAGTAGAAATAGTCATGTATAGTCAGACGCAGTGCTTTAAAAAATACGTGCAGAAGTAGATATGTGTACTTAAGATGTAGATGTAGAAATATGCAATTATAGTCAGACACTAAAATTTAGATGTAGCACAGAAGTAGACATATCAAAATATAGTCAGGCACTGTGATTTAAGTTTAATATATAGAAGTATAAATGCACAAATATGGTCAGCTATTGACTTTTGGGTTTTGAATGCGGAGGTAGAAATATCCAAATGTAGTCAGACACTGTATTTTCTGCGACATATGTGAAAGTAGAAGTAGGCAAATATAGTCAGCAACTGTGTTTAAGGTGTAAGATATAAAAGTAGAAATATCCAACTATATTAAGGCACTGTACTATATGGCTTATGTACATAGAAGTAGAAACAGTCAAACATAGTCAGGCACTGTATTCAAGATGTAACATGGAGAAGTAGAAATACGTAAATATTATCCGGCACTGTTTTGACGGTATGACATATTATAAAAGTAGAAATATTCAATTATAGTCAGGCACAATGTTTTAAGAATTGTATATAGAAGTAGAAATGCGCAACTATAGTCAGACACTGTGATTTAGATGTAGCGTATAGAAGTGGAAATATCTAAATGTATTCAGGAACTAAATTTTATGTTTATTTCGTAAAATTACAATTTTGCAGATGCAGTAAGTCATTCATTTGCGGATGTTGAATATTTAAGTAGAAACATCCACATATAGTCAGCCATTGCTTTTTATACCTTTCTGGTCACAGCGAAAATCGAATTGTTCACTTAGTTAATTATGTACAGTAAATACCTTAATTACAAACAAATTCCAAAGCAAATCTCATTCTTTATCAAATGACCTGGTACATTAGGAAAATAAGAAAGAAACATGATAATTACATTTTTTTATCTATTTTATCAGATTTTGCTGACTACGTCATAAAGCCAGTTTAACCAAATTTTGCTAAGCAAACTTTTTTTCGTACTTTTTTTAAAGTCACCTTCGATGAACTCGTGCGAGAATCATCTACTTCGCGCACTAGATATGCAATGCATCATTATTTTATTTTTTTTTCCAAAGAACTCGCTGCACACCGTTTGTCCTTTGTCACTGGACCACCCAGCTGAAAAAGCATTTTTGCCGGCAATTGATTTACGCCCGAGATGTTCCTCGGCGGCGACTTCCAGCGGAAATTCGGAAAATAAGTGTACGACCCAGCCGTCCAAGAGTTATCCCGCGCGACTTCCCGCCCGAGCACACATTCTCCTGCGGCGACTCCATACCTCCGCTCGCGCATGCTGGCGAAACATTTTATCGTTCGCACTCTCTTCCCCCCCGTGCTCCCCCGTTTTTTTCCCCCCTTCCTTTTATTGCGCCAGCGCCGTAAAGCCCGCGGAGTTTTATATCGATAACCGACGCGAACGGGGACATTTACCATTCGGACGAAACAAAGTAAGACCCGTCATTCCCGTCGATAAACTTTTTCCAAGTTTTAAAAAAGTTCAACCATCCCGCGGAGCAATTGAATCCGATGATTCCGCGGCGGTTGCGCCGGGGCGAGGAAAGAAGCGCGCACGCCCCCCCCCCCCAGCTCCCCTGGAAGCCGCAATAAAGAATGACAAAGCCGCGGGGGTGGGAGGGGCGCGGCCCGTTTCGATTCTCGCGGCGCAATATTGCTTTCCGCGCGCGCGACCTTAAAGCCACCGCGGCGGCAAAAAGGAGCACGCGCGCGCCGAGGCGCGGGGAGCGATACTGTAACCGCGTAACGCCGCGCGCGTGACGGGACTTTAAAGTCCGATATTCGCGCGCGCGACCCCCTTAACAAGTTGGCCCGACTCCCCCCACCTGCACCGCACCGCGAATCGGGTGTCAGAACTGCCGCCGGGAGTAAGACCCGACGGGAAAGTTACACCCCGCGCGGACTTTTTTCCCCTCACTGGCTCATTGTCTTACCTGCTCGTACCCTTTTTCTTCCCCCCTCTTCCTTTTCTCGCGGCGTCAACTTTTTTTTTTACGAGGGAATTAGAGCCGGCAATTAGGTAAGTTTCAGCACTTGCTTAGCCGCGCCGGAAGTTGTAGTCCGTTCTTTTTCCGGCTTCAATTTTTGTTTGGATTATAAGTTCGGAATTAAGTAGATATAGACCGAGTTGGCAAGACGTGAAATATCAAAGGTCGGAAGTTTCGGGCTTGTACGTTCCGGCGCGTCGAAAAGTAGGTCAATTGAAAGTCTTTATAGCCTTTAGACGGCTGTGCCACTGAGTTCTGCAGATAAACGCGGCATTATAAGTCCGGAAATTAATTTAAATAAATATACATTAAGATTTATATCTCGATATTTATTTCCACTGATCCGCTCGGGAAGGTCCTCGTCACCCATCGCGGCGCCGTAAAACGAATTAATCTTTCATTTAACGACGTGCCATTCGCCTCCTTCCGTGCAATATTTATCGACTCGAAGCCCCTCGACCATTCGGGAGCAATTAATTCATCTTCGCCGAAAATACTTTAATCTCGCCGGGAGCCGCGCAAGAACGAGGCGACCCTTTAATCATGTCACCTTTAAAAAAACGTTGACGCACGCGGACAAGGATTGGAGGGAGCGCAGGTGAAAGGAGCGAGCCGGCAAGTCGTCGAAACGAGCGAGATAGAGACGGGCCGATGAAAAAAAAGAAAAAAAAAGGCGTGTGTCCTTTCCGCCGATCGTCCGCCGTCCAAGCGCTCTTCTCTCTCTCTCTCTTTCTCTCTCTGCAGTTTGGCGGGGATAAATCAAGGCTTGTCAATACCGGGCGTTACGAGCTTTTATTACACGCTCCCAATGTTTGACCGTCGCGAGCTTTTATATTTACAAAGGCTCTTCCTCCGCGCGCCACCCCCTTCTATGTCTATATATCCTCTTACTATATCCCCTTTGCGCGACTATCGGCAACGGGCTCTATTTTTCGCTTGCTTTTTCGTTCCGATGTACACACTCGTTCTCCGACCCAACGCTGGATCGGCTTTCGCACGGCCGAGAAATTTTCAGATTTACTCCTCTCGTCGCTCAGTCCTTAATATAACGCAAAGCGGGAGGGACATTGATCTACTCGGTGCAATAAAGTGACCGAGTTCGCCGCGGCAAATCCCGACAGAGGCGTGGCGCGTTGCTCATGCTAGTTTAGTTTCGCGAATAAATCAGGCCTGGAGGTGGCTTGACGGGCAACGCCTCGGTTATTATGGAAATTAAACGCTGTTAGTCGGCGAAAGTAGTTGCAACGGGGGAGGCGGAGTCTTGTGGCCGCCGCCAATGCAGCACTGTTATCGCAGCGGCGGCGGGAGCCGAGCCATCGCTTGTCTCGGGGGGATTAGGAGTGGCCATGCACCGGCTAGAGATTGAGCTAATGATCATTAATTAGTTGGGCCTTGGGAGCCGCTCGGGCGCGAGTCTATTGCGCGCCGAGCCGCGCTGGGCTCCGCTCAGCGGTGACAGCCCCAACGACCTCCCCTCCCCCTGCCCCTCCTTACGTATACACTCGCCTTCTCTCTATACTCCATCGACGCAGATCCCCTCCCCCCGGGCACTAAGCTGGTAAACTCATCTCGGTTAAAAGGTAGACGCGCGATTATCCGCGAAGATGCGATTCGCGCGCGAAAATGCAAAGACCGCGGGCCAACCGGCGGGCGGAAGTTTTTTCTCGCTCCCCTTCGGGGCGCTTAGCATAAACATGCTCGCGCGCTTTTGCGCGGAAGGTACACCCGGCGCGCCGGGTTAAAGTAACGCGGTGTAATCTCGTTGAATCTGGCCTCCATAGACTTCTATTTTTCCCTCACTCCAAATTGCAAGACGTTAGTTCCCATCAGATGGGCCGACGCGTCGCCGAGCATAAACATTACATTCACCGTTCTCAATTCTACGCGGAATTTACACCTGCTCTTTTTTTTTCGAGAATATAAAGCGGTAGGGTTTCGATCGTAAAATACATTATTGCTGGATTTGTTTTATTTAAGAGATAATGTTAAGGAAATATTGAGAAGGCTGCTTTAAACGTGTTTTATATTAATATATGACATTATAAATATGCAAAAATAGTTAGATACTAGGTTTTATATTTAATGTGGAAGCATAAATATGCAATTGTAGTCAGACATTGTGTTTGAATGTTGTACAAGGAAATACAAATGATAAGCAATTATAATCAATCACTGTGTTTAGGGCATAACATAAAAGTAGATATATACAGCCACTATGTTGAAGGTGTAGCGCATATAGTCAGGCGCTGTGTTTTAGATTTAACGTATAGAAGTGGAAATATGTAAATGTAGTCAGACACTTTATTGAAAGAGCAATATATTCAAGTAGAAATATCCAAACATAGTGAGACACTTTGTTGAAGGAGTAATATATAAGTAGAAATGCTCAAACATAGTCAGACGCTGTGTGGATGGAGTTACCTATTGTATTGTAGAAATGTTCAAATCTCGTCAGATACTTTGCTGAAGGAGAAATATACATAAGTAGAAATATCTAAACATACTCAGATACTGTGTTGAAGAAATAATCTATTATATAAGTAGAAATGTTCAAATATAGTCAGACGCTATGTTTTAAGTTACTTGTAGAAGTAGAGATACACAACTGTATAAGTCACATAGAAGTACAAGTTTAATATTCAGAAGTAGAATTATCCAAACTTACTAGGAGAGTATCTCACCTCCGGGTCATGGATTTTGCTGAAATTTTTACAAGAGGTTCCTTTCACCTTCGA
>JAXIUT010034735.1:1479-11577 GCA_035586675.1 Eurytoma californica | reverse complement strand
GCCGCGGGCTCAAAAGCAATTTCGAAGCGCAAGATCAAGACCGCAATTAGCGAGAGGCCGCGATCGCTCCGCAGGGGAACGCCGCGTGCGCGCGCGTTACAGCCGAGCGATAAACAGCAGCCGCGCAACGGCGGAGTCGCGCGATCGCCGCCGCGCGTTATTAATGCGTGCGGTGCGCGAAGTTGCGCGGCTTCCTCTGCCCCATCCGCGCTTATCTCGATAAAGCCGCCGCGGAGCCGAATTTCCCGCCGGATTCCGGGCTGCCGAGGCTAATGCCGGCCTCGTTTTTCTCGGCGCGGCCGGCAGCGGCCACCCCGGGGGGCGAATCGATACATCGGCCGCCGACTGCGCGCGCGGTACTCCTTTTGTCGGCGAGAACGGGAATTTGATTGAAGAGACGTGACGGCTGCAGCAGCTGGGGCTCGCCGATCGACAAAAGCGGCTATCGGTTTTTGGGGGCGTGATTTCAGTTGTTACGTACGACGGCGCTTTGATATCTCGCTTTCCGAGTAATTGCTCATTAAGCCGCTGCAAAGCGAATAGGGGGTGTTGAGTGACTTTCAGAAATTTTTGTTTTATTAACTTACTCGCTTGATGGGATTTTCAGTTTATTTTATTTTACAAATGTTTTGAAATATCCGCGAATATAAAAATGAGAGGGAATTCAAAAGGTTGTAGAAAATATTGCTTAAATACACACTTTTTTATATCTTTTAAGGATTTTTTTTTAGCAATACAAAATAAAAGCAAAAGGTTTTATTGATACAAAATAAAATCCTTTTAACAATTTAAATTTAAACTGCTGAAATTGTAATACCTGCAATATTGAAAGATCCAATAGAAAATAAAAAATAAAGTACGATCAATTGCTTCATTTCTGTTAAAAATAATCAAACGCTGAATTTAGAAAATAAAAATACAAGATTATTACTAATTTAAAATAGAAAAAACCAGATTCGTTTATAGTTTTTCAAGAATAGATAGTTAAAGTAATACATGGATAGTTGTTGACGTGAGATAAAGTTAATTTTCTACAGTGACTTACCTTTTTTAAATATAAGGATTACAATTAAATATTTAAATATAAGGATGTTCGCTACCTTCTTGATGCCTTGAAACTAGTTAAAAATATTGATTATCTGTGTTTTTGACGGTAAGGAAACTGTTAGGTTCATTCTCTGATTGATCTAATTTTATCATCCCAAAATAGATGGATTGTTCAGAACATGTAACTAACTTATATTTGAAGATCTTTTCCATCAGTGTTTAATTCATTAAGAAAACACAAAAATTATTCAAAATGACAACTGTACCCCGCAGAGTAATCTTTACCCACTTTTATAGTATTTATTGTAAGAAAGTTGCAGGATTTTAAAGATTATACAATTTCTTCGAATTCTTGATTAAGCATTTTCTCAATTTATTTATATGATTTATCATTTAAAAACTTCATCAAAATTCATCAAAATCTCCAAATAGTAACTCTTTCACTCTTACAAAGCACTACTTTCTTCTTCAGAAAGCAAAACTAACTAAAACAAATAATATTTGCTTAAAGCCGAACAAGAGTGCAATGTTTTGACAAATTACTACAGATTGACGGACGTCCAAATTTAATCGAAGTGACGCAAAAAGTCGGCAGGTCGAGATATTGCATCGACGAGCGTATAGCAAAAGTAAGAGCAAACAAAACCGAGATAAGGAAACGCGGAGAATTATGGGATTTAGCCCGATTGATTCGACGACTTCCGAGCAGGCAGTATCTCTCTTCCCGCCGGAAGGAGGCTGGGGGGATGGGTGAAGCCGGCGCGTCTGTTTGCGGGATTTTCCTCGTTGGCAAAATGAGACGCCCGCGAGAAGGAGAAAAATAGGGGGAGAACAAGAAAGGAGCAGCCACCACCGTGGGATTTTTACGCCGAGCAAAAGAAAGAACAAAAAAAAGAAGAGAAGAAGCGACGCGCAGCGGGAGAGAGAGAGCGCAAGAAGAGAGCGAGAAAAAGGCGAAAGCTTCGCGCGCAGTTATGTGTACGAACGTTTCTCGCGCGTTTGTAGCATACGAAGTGGCATTCGGCAAACATCGCGCGCCTTGCTTTTCAACTGCTCTCGCGAGCTCCGGCAGGCGCGAGGAGGTTTATTCAAATCGCGCGAGCCCGGGGTGCGCGAGCCGCGCTACTTTTCTTTCTCTTCGACTTTTTTACGCGGGACCCGGGTCCTCCGTCCTCCCCCGCTGTTCTCTCGCCCACCCCCTTTTATCCGCGGCTGCTCGTGCGTCACCCCAGGGATAAATGAGATCGGCAGTTGAACGGATGTAATCAGAAAACGACAATCAAATGACAATAACAGTTACTTTAATGAAGCCGTTAGCTCGTTTTCTTTTTTTTTCTAACTTAAAATATTCAGTATGTAAATGAGTTCTATGAGGATGTAAATGTACTCGCTTGGAATTATACTTTACACCCCTTTTTTATTCTCTGTATAGCAAGCGTGTACTACCGTCTTCCTTTTTTACCTCCACACGTAAGAGTAAAAGGAATATTCTCCTACTCTTGAAATATTTTTCGCGCAGAAGTTTATAAATTTTAATTTAGGTTACGAGGACAAGTGTTAAAGAGAATCAAATACATTTTGTAAAATTTTGAATTTTTATACAATACTAAGGTAATACGAAAAACAGGTGTTACGAATGACGTCATTAGGAATCAACTGGAATTCATGAGTGATTATTATATTTTGTATTTGAATAAGTATATTTTATTCATATAACTGGTACATATATATGAAGTCAGTGTTCATTGAAATAGTAATTATTACCTTCTAAGATAAAGTTCCAATGTATTAAACATTTCCTTTTAGACTTTTATTTTTGTTCTCGAACAAATCACGCAAATTAAATTACTAACATAGCGTCGATCAGATAAAACGCGCGGCAGTAGAGATTCCCGATTATTTTTGCTGAGCGGACCTCTCCGAACTCGTAATCGAGGAATCGTTGACCCCGGCAAAAAGTTAAAAGTTGCGTGCTATCCTCATCGCGCGAAATTTATCACCGCGAAGAAAAAAAAAAATAAGATATGGCTCTTTCTGATCCTCCTATCAAGGGAATGGCTCTCGTCACTCTTAGAGAACTCGTTTTTCACGGCAAAGTGGAAACATCTGCGTCTAGTCATATCAGACTCCCCCAGCGCAGCGGCTTTTTCTCTCGGTTCTCCGCCTTCGGCCGCCTCTGGCCTCTCGCTTCCGCGCGTGCGCCCGCGATCGAAGATCGCAGGCTTTAGAAACGACAATTGTGTCACGAAGGAAAGTAGAGGCGACGAGAACACGCGAGATCCCATCGTGACGCGCTCGTTGACAAGCACAGTGAAAGATGGGACGCGAAATCCAATTTGAAAATGAAATGTGACGTTTTTATTGAAATTACGACGCGAGGCGCGCTGCCTAGACGCCGGCCAGGCGACAAACTACACTTATAAATAAGTATTGACGTATTTTCAGCTTTTTTCTCTCTCTCTCTCTCTCTCTCTCTCTCTCTCTCTCTCTCTCTCTCTCTCTCTCTCTCTCTCTCGACGGCGCTCGACATTGTCGCGACAAGAAGTGCATGTAGCCGAATAATTATTTCAAACGCTAAGAAATCCATGTCAATTAAATGGCTGGATAACTTGATTTTGTAGGTCAGAATATCCTCTTGTTCTCCTTTTCGAAATTCGTTTTTAACAACCTTAACACCTTGCAATTACATTTTCAATAAGTATTGATATTCGTGAAGTAAATCTTTATTATTTGAAATAGCTTATAAGAAAATTAAAAAAAAAATAAATTTCAAATAATAATTAGTATAATATTCTAATACATTATTCGCCTTACCTTCATATATAATATATTATCTGCTATCAAAAGTGTTTGACGGTTTATGGGGTGGGGCAAAAGTTGCAGCAACTAGTTCGAATATCACAGGTCAACAGGTAAAGCAGGGACGTCAGGTTTCTTTGAGTAGGTAGACGCGTCAATTATGCTCTACGTTTTTGCGCTCGGGGCTCTTTTGTGGGATAGAGGGGGCACGCAAAACCTACGTCGTGATAAAAGGACAGAGCGTTAATAAAGGCGGTAATTCGAAATTATTGGACGTCGAGTTGAATTATCGGAAAACTGTCGACCCTGGCGACGTGCTTTTTTCCCATTGAAAAATTAAACGTACTTCCCTGTGACAAAGTTGAGCGAGAGACGTTTTTTCATTAGAATTATTTATAATTACGCTTTATTTTTTGTACTACTGACACACCTCACGGTGCACCAATCGAGCTTTTCCATAATACCCGTAATTATGAGAGTAGTTCTTTTGATTTCGTTGATTTTGAGTGGCCATACAATTGCACCGCTCAGTAATGTAATTGTCCACTGCGCATTCATCTTCAGCCTTTCGAAAATTATTTTCGCAACGCTTTGAATTTCAAAAGCCTTTATCGTAAGATAAAATTATCCCCTTTGTTTGCAAGAATAATATCAGCATGCCTCGAATCTATTGTCGGGCAGAATAGCATCGACTCGAAGCTGCATATAGATGCAGGTGCCATTGAAGTTTGTTCGTAGTTAAAGTTCGTTTCAATATTGATTCGTCCAAAGCAGAATAAATCCATTCATATTTTTGGCCCCGCGCGAGAGGCTTCCATACATCAGCGAATGCCCCGACTCTTGATCTTTGCGCAGCTTCCTTCCTTGCTTTACGATCGAATTTCAAAGCACTCCAGCGAAAAAAGCTCCCCCATCATCGTGCCCCAGTTGTTAAGGCAAGTCACTTTATCAGCAGTAAGTTATTAAGGTCTTGGTTGAAAAAATTGCAAAACCTTAAAACAAGATATAAAGCAAATAATTCATTTTATAACAAGCAATTTGGAAAATTATTTAGGCCCCCGGAATATCGGCAAAATTTAACAATTTGAAAATCGTAAAACTGTTCCAAATTTGAATTATTTCCCAAAGGCCTTAAATTTACAAAAATACAGATGATGATATTTGGACACTTCGATGTGTAATTATTATTTCATCGTTGCAAAAATGAATATAGAATTCTCGTAATTGTACTGATAATACTGTACCATCCAGGTGGAGATTTAGATTTTGAATTTCGGCTCCCTTCAACCGGATATTTAACTATAAACCTACTAAATTGCTTCTTTAAATGGTTCAAAATTACCTATCATCGCTATTTTAAGAGAGGGTTCAAATTGAAATATTAAATCATACGAAAACGTTTCGAACTTTGGCACCATTAAACCGGATATTTAATCATTAACCAATTAAACTGCTCCTTTAAATGATTCACGATATCATGCCATCGTTTTTTAAATGTAGAATATTGTAATCACATCGGAAAAAAGTGTGACTATGATTCCTGTTCCGTTTGAATATTTTATGATTACTCGTAATGCAGGAAGTCATAGCAATCGCATGTCGAACTACTTCATTATTAATTTCAATTCGATCACGCTGATTGTTTTCCGAGAAATGTTACGATTAAAAAGTCATTGATATTTCTCGTGTTAATTATTGCATTTATGTACTTGATTGGTCTTCTTGGAAACATCTGCCTATAAGGTAAGAATTATTTATAGCATAAGTAATTTAATAGAAATTAAATGTTTAATAAAAAAAAATATTTTCTGCAAAAAATTAAGATCAAATTCATACGTATATCATTTGAAAATTGTTGATAAATGTAATACGATACTTTCGATTTATTATACTTAAACAAAATGAATGTAACCAATTGTAGACATTTAAGAACTTAAAATTTGTTGCAAAAAATTAGTAAAACACGAAATTTGCATAATCCATTTTTTTGTAACATTTTCTTTCAAGGTGTAAATTGCCTCTTGAGAATAATCGCTTTATCTCGATGTTGCCTTATCGACAGCAACCATCTCCGTAGGATAACAATGTCTTAATGATCCGCTAATTGGGCTGGCGCGGTGGAGGCACTTTAAACCGCCGATCTCTTTCTCTCGTGCGGCTACGTGCGTTCTCGGATTCCTCGATTAACAAAGCGTTTACGAGGTGCGAAACAGACCGGGTGGCCGCATTCAAACCCCAATTCCGAGCAGTTCCGCCCGCTCAAGCACAGAGCCCAGGCCGCACACGTACACGGGGGTATTCTCACTTACCAGAGAGGAAGTTAATTTCTATTCCAATGCGTCTTCGAGTGGCTTGTCCGACCAGACGTACCTCTCACCACTGAGAGACTCTCTCTCTCTCTCTCTCCTTCTACCTATCTCTCTCTTCCACGATCACTCAGGGAAAGGGAAGACTCACCTACCCCCTCTCCATCTCGCTCTGACGAGTTCGCATGATCGACCTTCTCGAATGATTACTATTAGCCGTACGTTGTGCCTGGCTATCTATCTATAGTTCGTCCAGTCAGAACTTGAACCGACTTGAGCTCGCCTGATTCGCGTGAGGGAGAAAGACGAAGTGGGGAGGAGCAGTAACTAACGCCGCTCGATGAGAGGAGCACTTTCGATATGAAGTGGTAATTATCTTGGATACCTTGAATCACACCTACGCGCAAACGCGTTTGCATTTCGTGATTGTATGTCAATAGGGATAAAGAGCCTATTCGGGTAGATTAGAGCTAGGATAATGTTAGGAAGTTCCTGGAAAATTTACGCCTGATTTTAATGATTCAATGTTTTCAGGCTTCTTAGGATCCCTTTGTCAACTATAAAGTAAAGTCATATTATTTCAAAGGTAAATGCAAAAGGGTGGTATATGTAACAGTGTAATGATAATGTTAGGTAATTCAATTAGCTAATTCTTCATCCCATTTAATAGTCTACGTAACTGTTTTGTTTTAATTAATTTGCGAGTTGACTTTTTGAATTTAATTTTGCAAAGTAAAAGTAAAGTTTGCAAAGTTTGCAGTACTGAAATTAATAAGTAATAAAGAAAATCTTGTGAAATAATATATGTATGTAAAAAATTGTGATGGAATTATTAATTTAATTTTTAAAACAAAAAAGTATATGACTGCATTAACAAGGCAGTAGAAATCCCACTGTACTCTTTTTCTACGAACACCTATGTCCAATGGAATGGGACCTTCAGGTGAACATTTTACTGATAAAAATAAGACAAAGAAAGAGAGAACGAGTACGAGAAAGACTGTTCGAGGGATATTGTTGTCTAACCGAGACTCTTTCTCCTAGCGCTACGGCCGATCATTTTGTGCGAAACCGCTTTAAAATTAACCCAATTAAAATTGCGGTTCTACTATAGTCCAAGAGAATGTGTGAGAGAGTATGTATGTAAGAGACATAGAGAGAGCGAGAGAGAGAGAGAGGTCAAAAGCGAGAGGAGGCGGGTTCGCTCGCTGTCCGAGTCCGATGCGCCGTCCCTAAAATTATTGGTCGTTCGAGGCTGGGTCCATTGATTACCACTGGTAGTTGCCATCGCGAGTCTACCCTTCATCGTTCCTCTCGCCTTGCCTATGGGGTGAACCCTCTAGTCGCGCTCCCACCGAACTTGTGCATGATGGCTGATTTTACGTGGCAAAGAGGTAATTATTTCATTTACCGAAAAAGGAATAAATAACGGGCATTTCTAATTTTAAGGAAACACAATGTATTCAAACGTTTTATCAAAGGTACTACATTCTTATCTTCCAAACTGTGACTCGTATGAATTATTCGAAGGTACAATAAATCTCCCTATTTTTCTCTTCTAACCTTAAGGAATATTTATAGAGCGGCGAATCCTTCGCATAAATAAAGTTCGATCCACTCCTCAAAACGGCTCTCGTTTATCCGCGACGATCCTCGTGTATCCAATCCATTTGTACAATGAAGATTACCGCGCCGCCTCCCGGTGTCTGTATCAATCTCCCTCAATCTCCCCATTCATTTGTACATCCGCCTTGCCACGACCTTTTTCCACTATAGGCGTCCCGGTCGCCGCGCGTGTGTATCGAACGCATTACACACGAGGGCGAACTTTCTGTTTACCGAGTGCGGAGGGCATTACTCGGCTCTACCCTCGCTCCCCGTACAAACGGCCGAGGCCCGGCCCACCTCCTCGACCGCCGGTCCTCGGCGTGCGCGCTGCCGACCACTTCGGTGCCGGGTCACCTCCCCCGCCCATTTCACCCTCAACCCCACCACCACCAGCTATACCTCTGTGTACACACGCGTCGTCGATTAGCATCTTGTAAGCGGGTCAGATCGATCTTACGCGTAGCCACCTGCGCGCGCGCGCGCTCGTCATGTGTGCGTCGTGATTTAATTTAACGATAAGCCACGGCCAATTTAAGCCCCTTCCGCCCCCGTCGCTCTCGCTCACGTCTAGGCCACTTTTTCCCGTCGCCCCCCTTTTTTGCGCGCGACCTTCGCCCTCCGGATTCACTCGTCAAGTGTTTCCTCGCTCGCTGGATGGATTTTTGCAAATTTGCAAATTAAAGTTGAAGGATGACTCGCGGCTGTCCTTTTAATCTCTAAGGGCTTTATTTTTTTTCTTCTTCTGGCACTTTGGATCGCTGCGGGGGCGAGCTAAGTTATACGGAGCGGTGGTATTATCAAATTCAGCCATTTGAATGATCGTTACATATTCATACTGCCACTGAAATTAAAAAAAGTGACAGTAATTTAGGCGGAGTGACGCATGCGTGTATATTTGTTAATGAAATAATTATTGGTCTGGATTCAATTTTTGTGAATATTATATATCTATATAATAATATATATAATCACTATAGCATGATGGTATGCATATGGATGGGCACGCGCGGACGTGTGTGTGAATGTGTACTTGAGTGTGAGCGCGTGTGTGGGTAAATGCGTAAATTTGCGAGAACTCACGCGTTGTAATTATGGTGTTAGCGTATAAATTTGCCCCGATGATGAGATGCCAAATTTATTGAATTTGTTTGCTTATGAGGAGGCGAAAAAATTGAGTGGCAACCCCGCATGATGCGGGAAAATCGAAGTGGTTATGACTATTGGGTATGAATTGAATTATACGGATAAAAAGTAAGAGCGTGTATTCGTAAGGTATTTCAAGGTAATCATGATATATACCTTTAGAAAATATTCTAGATATTCACTAGATACGGAGGTTTGAGTAGCTCCGCCATTTACTAATGCATCCAAATTTTTTGCTTTTATTATTCTGTTCCTTTTTATAGGTATATAGATGTTTTACGTACTACTTTTATACCAATTTAATTTAACCCAATCTAATTTTGTAATTCAAATTACTATACAATGTATCAATAAATACAATATTTTCCATAATTATAGGATGTATTATTCAATTTTCAAGTTTGTCCTTTGCAATTTACTTCTTAGTGAAGTATACCATTGGTAACGCTGCGATCCCGTTTTTGGATTCTATACTCAGCAAATATGCAATACAAATTTGAAATTTAATTAATATTCACTTTATTAAATGAAAATTCAGTTTACTTCATCAAAAAATTTTTAAATAAAAACAATATTTTCTTTATTACCTGCTTTATAATTGGTGAAATAACAATTTATTATTTTTTCAGCAAATGTAAACAATGATAAAAAAAAATTGATAATGAAAAAATCAATCACAATGAAGTATCGATCGCGAAATTCCGAACGCCCAATTTCTATTTGCACGATACGATGTGACTGAAGATACCATCGATTTGTTTGTTTCAGTACCGCCCGAGCAGCCGGCAATTTTGGACATGTGGGGACGAATTCTGAACGGGTCGTGCGGACCGTACGAGGAGGGCGACAATCTCTCCTTGACTTGCCGCGTCACGGGCGGTACGTATACATGTGCATATGCAGACACGAGCCGCGCGCGCCCCTCCGCGGGGCGCTTATCCCCGCGTCGTCGCGCCCGCGAATGTCAGCAGCCTCGAGGCTCACTCTCCCCCCGGCCCGGCGTCGCGTGGTGCGTTTCGCGAAAAAGGACATTCTTGTTTCAGCATTTGATGTGGGATCCTCTTGACTGCGCGGCGATGCGACAAACGACGGAAGACGCAGGAACACCTCATTGCGCGGCAAACACAACGTCTCGCGGGCAAGTCGGGTTTCCGCGCCGCTCGGCGCCGCCTTTTCCCTTGCGCTTTCACTCCAA